>VDFB02087036.1:0-34161 GCA_007258455.2 Sequoia sempervirens | reverse complement strand
GGTGTTCAAGTAAATGAGCCTTGAGGAGATGTGTATGACGTAAGTCCTTCAAGGAAGTCATTTTTGAGTGGTGAGTTGCAGTCCATTGTTGATTCATCATTCATTTATCACTTAGCCTCTATCCCTCAAAAGTATAAGCTCTCTTTCATTGAAATTTCCATTGTGGAGGTGAAAACACCAACACAGGGTTTGACTAAGGCAAGCCCCTATATGGCACAACCCTTCTCCTCTCTTTGAATGTGCAAGTTTCAAATATAAAGAAGATTGAGAGAAGCTTGAAGATTAATTATTCATTGTTGCATTCAAACCCTACACCTTGACAACATACGAAAACTCAGTTATCTCGACAACCGACGAAGATCCAATAGTGAAACACTTGGAGAAAAAAGCTCTAATTTGACTCCAAAGGACTATGAAATAAGATTTGAATTTTTTTCACTAGGACATTGTCACCTTGGGAAACTTAGTCCGCCATTTTCAACTTCAAATTTGTATCACGGGTGCGTAAAAATCTACTTAGTCTATCTTCAAATTTTGAATTTTTCTATGACTTTCTAGATTTACTATTTTTGCATCAGAATAGTTATTTGCATCGTTAACCTAGTCAAATCATTGCATTTCATTCCAAAATACATTCCAAGTTTCGTCAACGGAAAGTTGACTCACCTCTCAGGTTATAAGTCAATCTTCTACCTTACATCCAATTCCATCAAACCCTCGCTACCTCAAATTATAAATGAAACATGTGTAGGAAATTTCCCTAAACCCTAAAGTGAAATATTAGGGTTTTGTTTTCCACCATTTCATTCTCAACTTATAAATGTATGCAATTTGTAACATACTAGCTATCTACAGTTTAAGAATGGTTACTAACTCCTAGATTCAGCTAAAGAGTAACTAACTAATTTTCCTTATGAGATTTTTCAACACAAATTAACAAATAGGAAAGATAAATAATATGATCATTAACCACCTTAACATTCAATAACTAACTTCTAGTTTTTCAATTTCAGCTGAAAAGAAAACAATTAACAGTTTATATAACTAAAACTACAGTTGATCATGAACTAACCATTCCATAAATTAAGAAGTGACTAGAACATAATTTAACAATAGTGAATTAAACTTTATAAAATAACTCTATTCGAAATAAAGAGAGAGAGAGAGAGAGATAAGAGATATCACAGTTGGAAGGCTTCCTGCTCAAATGCTTGAAAACAAGTCTCTATTTTTGAGGGAAAAAGAAACATCATCAAGGGATTTTCTACCCAACCAAATACCTACTGGTCTCCCACATTTCTTCAACTGAAGAAACCTGACCCTTCACAAGGTGCAGTCTATAAAGGATTTCTCATTACCATCTTGCCATCTGAGTCTAGTGTCAAGAATCTATACTACCCTAGTCGATCCTTCAATATAGGTTCTCCTAACTAGAAAGACCATTCTGAATAGGGGTATATATGATTCTTGATGGCTGACTATTTCTTATTCTAAGCATCATAACCTTGGCCAAGGATTTTATGATTATGAGCACGCTTCTCGTGCCATCAGCTCTCTGACCCTTACTCAATAATGAGATACAAAATACTCTTGAGTTTATTTTATTAAGGACTCGGCTCAAAATTTTCTCCTCTACATTCAAGTATAATGTGATCAATTCTTACTCACAAAAGATAGGGCATCTAGTCTTAGTCGATGAAGAAAGATTCTCTTCAATTTTGATTTATTTCAACTAATTGAGAGTGATTAAATATTAAGAATCCGACCCTAATTTTAGAGACAAAGAAATAAAGTATTTTTTTAAGTAAATAGTGAGGAGGAAGACGTAGAAAAATCTTGGTTACGAGTTAAGGAAACCACCATAGGATTGATAGGGTTAGAAAGAGATAACCTAGCCAGACAGACCAATGGAGATTTGCAGAAAATTTCAATATTATGGTCGATTAGACTAGACATGATTCAAATAAATGTATCGACAATTACATCTTCATTCCTTGAATGAATTAAGAGACTATTTAATAAGCACAGTTTAGTAAATTCAAAGACATTTGTAAACATGCCTGGAAATGTAGGATGAAGCTTGACAACTCATTGGATGCCTTCCCTCCCAGCAATCCCAATGATGACTATAGAGGTATTGAGATACTTCATTGTCAAGAAGAATGTAGTGGTGACAAGCTACTCAAGAGTATAGAATTCCTTCACCATCCTAGGGAACAAAGTGTTGAGTCAAATCAAATTGGCGCTTGACCTTGGTAACCAAAGGAGAATGCAAAACCATTGAATGTCGGTGCGAATGATAAAAGAAATAAAAGAGTGAGAGCCTACGGAAATAAAGAAAGCCATCCTAAATTCTACCCAAGCCAAGACTCCAAGAAAAAGAAATGACATCATGCCTTCCTTCTTGAGAATTTTAGTAAGGCACGATGGCAAGAGTGGCAGGGAGTTACCGCCTCCCATCCAAACCAACGGCAAGAGATAATATTATTATTAGCTTTAATATTTTTTATTCATTTACAATCTCATAAGGTGCACTCCAAGATTTTATTACATGACTTCTATAGGAGAACGAGGATGCACAAATAAAGTTGACTTGTTTTTATAATTATTTAATTAAGTGATATTGTCCCAAGGTTATGACTACCACATTAGCAATCTCACACCATACTCGTGTCTTGATTGCAATTGGTTATTTTATAGATTGTGGCCTCTCCTTGATGATATTTCCCTTTCCCTTCAAGTCGTTGTCAATCCTGCATCCACTTGGTAAAGAAATAGGTTTAGACCGTTCTCTATTTTCTTTTCAAAATAAAACACATCAACACATTCTCACAAATATATATATATAAAGAAATCATTCATAATTGTAGTTATACCAAATAAATTAAAAATTATTTTCCCAATTTTCACATTCTCATGAAAGGTAGTTAATCACAACTAACATAACGAGCATATTATTATTGCCATAATCTTGTTCAAAACAAAAGGGATGTAACATTCTTCTCCCCTTAAGAATCATCGTCACTGATGCTTATTTATTTAAAGGTTTAGGTCTAAAATCATAAATATATATAGAGTTCTTAATTGTTCATAGAAAGATAAGGAAACTTCAGAAGGATCTCATCATAATCCCCCCATGTAGCATTTTCTTTTGAATACTGGTCTCACTGGACCTTGCATTGTATCATCTCACGGTTACATAAGCATAGCTTACATTCCTTGAGCACTCTAGGTGGCTGGATTGTGATCACCCCAAGATCTCGCACCTGCAAGGAATTCCAGTCAATCATATGGTCAAATTTTGCAAAGTACTTCTTAAGATAGGAGACATGAAATACATCATGCAATCTAGCAAGAGCCAGAGGTAGAACAATTATGTATGCTATTGGGTTGATAACTTCCAGGACTTCAAAAGGTCCTACATATCTCGGGGCTAGTTTAGAGGTTTTTCCAAATTTGATAGAGCTCCTCTGAGGTTTAACTCACAAGAGAACTTTCTCTCCAACCACAAACTTCTTGGGGGTTCATTTTGCATCAATGTATCTTTTCTACCGATCATTAGCTTCCTTCAACCTTTGTCTAATTAACTTAACCTATTCCTCCATTTCTTGAAGCATCTCAGGTCCTAGAATGATCCTATCCTCCATTTTGTTCCAACTGATAGGTTTTTTACATTTCCTGTCGTACAATTCTTCAAAGGGTGCCATTTTGATAGCTGATTGACATGAATTGTTATAGGAAAATTATACCAATGGTCATTATTCTTCTCAGTTATATTTTTGGTCCATGCAATACATTCTTAGTAGGTCTTCCAAGATCTGATTTACTCTTTCCATTTTTCCATCTATTTCAGGATGATATGTTGTACTAATATTTAGCTGAGTTCCCAAGGTAGAAAATAGAGTTTTCCAAAACTTGGATGCCATCTTGGCATCCCTGTCAAAAATAATATTTTTCGGAACTCCATGAAGGAAAATTTCTTGTACAAACTTTCAAGCAATCACAAAAGCCCCATCTGTCAATTTTTTGGGTACAAAATGTGCTATTTTGGTGAATCTATCCACTACTACCAATATTGCATTATGTCTGCTCCTCGTCATCAGTAAACCCTTTACAAAATCCATACTGATGATTTTCCATTTCCAATTTGGTACACTATGATGTTGTAACAATCTTGCTGGGTGTTGGTGCTCCACCTTAATCTTCTAACATTCAAAGTATCCTGCAACGAATCTACCTGCATCCTTTTTCATTCCCTTCTAAAAAAATATAAAGCTTTGACATCGACCAACATTTTGGTTACCCCTGGATGACCTGAGTATGGTGTTGTGTGAACCTCCTTCCATACCAACTTCCTTAATTCTGTTGAGTTTGGAACATTCATCTTACCTTTATATGTCAAAATTCCATTTGTTTCAATCTAAAACCCTCATATTTAGGCTCTTTTGATTTTTCTTGTAAAGCTTCACAGACTTGCAGGTAGTATTCACCACCATTCAATTTTTGTAGTACTTGAGTTCTAAAATTTGTATTGATTGACACCATGGAAGTTATATGTTTTTGTCAGCTTAGAGAATCGACTACTCTGTTCTCCTTGCCCTCGATACAACTAACCTCAAAATCATAGTTTGAAATTAACTCCATCCACCTACTTTGGCGAGCATTTAAATTAGGTTGGGTGTATATATATTTTAAACCTTGATGGTATGATTTGAGTTCAAAAGTATTCCCTAACAAGTAATGTCACCACATTTGTAGGGCATGCACAATAGCTGCTAAGTCTAGATCATGAGGTGCATAGTTCTATTCATATTGCTTCAACTTTTGAGATTCGTAAGCCACTACCTTCCCATTTTGCATTAATACTCTGCCTGAACCTTCACCAGACATGTCCATTATAACTAAAAAATGACCATTAGGGTCTGGTACTACCAAAATTAGTGCAGTCGTTAATTTCTCCTTCAATGTATTAAATGCTTCTTGACATTTCTTTGCCCATTCAAATCTTTTTCCTTTTCTTTGAAGGGAGGTAATGGGGTGTGCGATCCTAGAAATTTTTTTAATAAACCTTCGGTAATACCCATCCAAACCCATGAAACTTCTAACCTCATGTACATTTTTCAGTACTGGCCATTCCACTATAGCCTTTATCTTTGTTGGATCCACTGCTATTCCTCTAGCTGATATTATATGCCCCAAGTATTGTACCTCTTTCTGGAAGAAGGTGCACTTTGATAACTTTCCATAAAGTTTATGTTCTCTCAATCATTGAAGAACCACTCATAGATGTTGAAGATTCTCATCCTCATTTTTGGAATAAATGAGAATGTCATCAAGGAAAACCAACACAAATTTGTCCAAACAATCACTAAAAATACTATTCATTAGATTCTTAAATGCAGTTGGGGCTTTGGTGAGACCAAATGGAAAAAATGTGAATCCATAATGACTGTGCCTAGTTCTGAAAGCTAGTTTGGAATACATTCCTTACTTTATGATACTTTTCTTCTCTAGCTGAGAATTGTGTTAATGTACAATAGACATTTACTTAGCTTTTATATCTATTATTAGCTTCCACCAATCTTTTCTGATCGGTTTGATTTGTTTATCCATTTCTAACAACTTTTTTGGACTAATGCTAATCCTATCTTCTAGCTTACTTAGCTCATAGGAGTTCAGCATCTTCTTTTGTCCAATGTTTCAAATGGAGTCATCTTGATAGCATAATTATAGAAGTTGTTACAACAAACTCCATAAAAGGTGGATACTCTTTCTATGTGTAGCAATCAACCACTTTTAACACAGGTTTACCAAGAGAATTTCACCAAATTTTAACAACATTAAGCGAGTAAGGTACCTCTATTCATCATGTAAGATACAAAGAGTAACAACAACTTTCACTTTTTTGGTTGAAAAGGTTATTCATAAAGTACCAATTTCATTTATTTCATGCATCATTAAAATAAGTTGATAAGTAAATACAAGAGAAAGGATCAAAATTCCTTTTCTAGTTCAACTGTCCTCCAAGACTCAGCATGCCACTGATAAGAGGGAAAGCATCACTCAGTTGTTTTTCCTTCCAATAACAGACTTAAGTGGTTCCCCCCCGCACACTTCCTACCTGGAAGCAGTCATACCTTTTCAATAAAAGGTTGTGTTGGAAGCCATCTCAGTTGTCATCTGAGCTCTAGTGTGTACCCCCACTAAATCAACTTTTTCACACTACTAAGGATACCCTCCTACTAAGTATGACAACTCTGGTTAGCTAAGTGTCTGGATTATGATGAACTAATGAGTACACATAGTGGCAAAATCACTCACTATGGCCATAGCTTTCATATATATACGTTTTGTAATGAGCGTAGTCATGGTTCACCACCCTGCTTAACTTGGAGAGAATATTCACCTGGGCTACTGGACTACCTTTCCACCCACATACCATAACACAAGGTTTGAAAGGTGATATCAACATATAACCTCCTTTTAGTAGCTTTCACATTGATTATGTAACCCTAAAAGGGTTTGGAACTAATTTCCTTCCACACAAGGTTTCTTTCTTTAGTAAATTTAAGGACATACCAGGTGCATTTTCTACAATTTACTCCCTTACACAATCCATCAGAGGCCCATCCAGGATATTTACCTCCTCTAATGGTTTAATAACTAAGCCCTTAGAGTTGTGACTTAGAGATTGAACATCTACACTAAGTAACTATCTCACTCATCATGAAAGTGCATTTGAATTGTCAACCCAAGGATGTAAACTTGAAATGGGCCAATACTGAATGTGCACTAGGACTTCATTGAAATAATCCATAAACTAGGAAAGAAATAATGCTGGAAATGAAGTGCTGAAAAGAAATCAACTTAAACAATAAGCATGAATCAACATCTGCACTAAGAATTAACAATTGGACTAGAAATGAAAAGATAGAAATGGAAATCTCAGCAAACAAATAGGAAACTACTCCGTCTGCCTTGGCTGTAGGTACAGTCACAATACAAAATTTTAGTGGTTGTAGGAACATATAGTTGTTGAAATTGAAACTAACTACTAAACAGAAAATAACTTCTAAACTAATTGGATGGATTTGTCACCAAGTGGGCCCCCTTGAGTAATTCTCCCTTAAGCTAACTCAAATTCAACAAGTCAAAATATCATATTATTTCTTGAAAGCATGATTACAACATCTCAGCGATATGACTGTATTACTAAAACTAGAAAATTTGAGTACAAACTCAGAATATCCAACCTTTTTCAAAAGGGGCATCTGACCATTATTTATAGAGAAAAACTACTGACTAACCCTAACTACCTAGGCAGTCGACTCCATCAAAATAGGAGGATACCACTTATTGAAAGCATAGAAAAAGATGGAGGAAGTTATGCATGTGCCATTTTGGTCAAAGTAGACTTGCTCCAACGGGAGTCTAGCACAATGCACTTCCTAAATTTGATCAACAACAAATATGACCATTAAAAAGGTAGTTACATTATTTTTATTTGAATTAGTAATTTCCCTCCGTGAGATTTTTCCCTCCTTTGACTTCTTAATTATCAGCTTATTGACTTTCTTGGCAACCGACTAGTTGGCAAGAGTTTCTTCCACTTGGCAGGCTTCATTGACATCAACATTTTAGTGTAAACCTGCATAGTAACATTAGCACACACAACAACCACATATCTATAATTACCTTAGCAACATTCATTCAACCACCCATAAAATCAACATAGATAATTCACATAGCATGATAATATCATTAAAAGTAACAAGGATAATCTTATGCCCAAGGTCTATGGTTTTAAAGAAAATGTCAACAACCAAGTGTCAAAGTCTATGATAGCAGCAACAAATAGATAATAGACCCTATCAAAATTGAGAAATTAATTGGGCTCATCATTCCCCCCCAATCTAATGTTTTGTTGGTCCTCCAGTATAAGGAGCATTATTCTTTTGCCTAGTTAATTCCCTGAAGTCACCAAGTGCTAGCTGTCCCACATCAGTCTTTGTCATGTCTAAGTTGCGATCCCAGTAGAATCCTTGTTTGTTCTCTAGTCTGTTCAATCTTTCCCTTCCTACAACTATGTCATACTGATAAAACTTGTAATCTCGTACAGGCCACAATAGTGTAGGTGGCTGAAATTTTAATGGGAGCCAAAACTATTGCTTCAACCTTCCAATCTGTATGTATCTATCAACTCGTTTGCATGTTGTAGCATAGTTCTGTAAAGAGTGGTGTTGAGCTTGTTTCAACTCATCTGGAAAATTGTTCCACCTTTGTGCTAAGTACCCCATTACTAATTTTCTTGTGGTTTCAGCTACCTTCTCATATTCCTTGTAAGATTCTTCTCTAACAGGCATAATCCTATTCTTGTAGCTTGGGCGACAAAGAATTCTATGCTATGTTTGGAAAATATCTACAGGGTTACTAGATTCAGCCCTGAGTGGCAAGGGAGTATGAAATTCTCTTTCCCTATAAATTATATAATGTTGTCCCCAACTAATTTCATTCTAAATCCAAGACATGAATGCCCTTAAATGGAGATCTCCAATATACAACAATGGGTTCCAATCATGTTCATCAGAAACAACATAATTATGCAGCTATAGTTCACACAATAGATTTTTAACATCAGGAGGGGAAAACTGATAAGCCTAGAAAAATTCATGTGGAGTGTTAAGAGAAGGACTCAAACTTGAAATTACTTCTCCCGGACAAAGAAATATTTACACACTGGCTGACCACACCAACTGTCCTCACTTCACTGGCCCACCACCATTTGTTCACTGATTGATTAAGGAAATTCTTTGACTATATGGCTCTTGGTCCTCATCCTACTCTTGATTCTCAACTTCTTCTGCAATGGCAACAAGCTCTGTTAATCTGATATTTGTTTGTTCTCCAAAAATATATTTTTCCACAACATTCACCTGCCCCATTGGGGCTCCTATCTCCTCCCTATATGTTTTTCTAAGCCTATGGATTCTCTTTGTAGGTACACCAGTGGCTGGCCTAGCAGGTTTTGATTTCTTAAGAGGTTTTTTATCTTTTTATTTGGTTGTAGGAAGAACAATGTTATCAGCCTTTTGCTTCTTAGGGCTTGGTGTTGCTTTTTCTACCATTTACTTCTTGGCCTTGCCCTTTCTCATTTCTGCTTCTTTCATTTGTGCTTCCTCTCTCCTAAGGGAAGCCCTAGTTCAAATTGGGATTTTGGGAAGAACATTAACATTGAAGTCTGAGGATGAACTTTCCTCATTTGAATATTCTGACTCAAAAGAACCAATTTCAATATCTTTCTTGATTGCAGGAGGGTTTGAACTAGGTTTTGCACCAGAGGTTGATGCTCTAGGAGTGGTTTCAGCAACCCTCTCTTCCCTACTAACCCTACGAGGTTGAGGTTGACCTCTAGGACATACATTTTTTGGTCTAAATTGATCAATTTTTACACATTCCTCCCATGTCATGTTAGAAACCTCTTGCAGAGATTTCTCTACTAACAATTTTATTAAAAATGGTGAGAGACAAAATTATCCCTACCTTTTTTCGTCTTGGCCACCATGATTGCAAGGAGGTGATATAGCACATTGGGCACATTCATTCTTCTTCCATGCCTCATATGGTTCAAGAGCTTGAAATGCACAGAGTGAAGGCATGATTGGAAGCCCTCACAAGTGATATACTTGACAATGTGGATGGCTACTTGTTTCCATGGCTCTGGTAGAGAAGTTCTCTTTGTACCTTGTTTATCCACAACCAATGGAGGGTCACTGGGTTTAGTAAATTCAGCCCTAGTTGATCTTGCATCTCTGGTAACAGCATATGGCTCTCCATCGGCAGGAAAACTCGTTACCTCTCTAATTCTTTCCTCAATAGCGATCACCTCCAACCCTTTTACCATTGCCTTCCCCTTAAAGAGTGTTTGTGAAAATTCTTGCACAATTTCCTCATTGTGGCTGTCAAGTTTCAGGAAATATTCCAGCCATCCACAATTCATGAACTCTACCAAAGAAGGTGCATCCTGCATTACCACATCATGAACCGTGGGTTCATTCCTAATTAGCTAACCTCCCATTGTTTCAACTGCTTGCAATCAAACAAGCACTTCAGCTAAATTTCCTTTTCCCGCAATCTCTCTCTGAAAACGTCAAATTTTTCTTCCTGCAATTCTTCTATAGTGCTAACGCCAATGTCATGTAGCTCAACAATTTACCTTTTTTTGGGATATTTTTAAGATTATGACTAGGAAATAAAGAGCAATGAATGAAGGGTATCATCGAGAAAAATGGCAAGAAAAATGGCGGTAGTTTAGTGACATTTCATGCATGCAATCCGTCATTTCAATTTATCATTTAAATTGGCTTATTTCAAATTTTTTGACATGGATGACATGTGGACTTGTGAGTTGACACTCCCTCCCAACCTAAATTATAGCATGTGCCCACATAGGGTGGGTGGTAATTATGATTTGATAGGGAAAAGTACAATTTTATGCTATGTGAAATATCCACATTAAATTACAGTATTTAAAAAAATGCACTAAAGGTAATTAAGATATAACAAATTGTCATGACATACCTGAAAATATGGAGTATCTTTGCAAAGATTGTGGAGAAAGTACCAGTTACCTTTAAAAAATATGTTGAGCAATTAATGTAATGGTGATGGAATGAAGTGATGGCAAAGTGGAGTGATGGTGGAGTTATGGAAGATAGAGAAGATGGAAATGAATGGGTGGATGGGTGGATTAATGAAGAAGTGGATTCCCACAAAAGTGGATTTTTTTATTATGAAGTGATTGCATGTGTACTTGGATCAATCAGAAGGAGGGACACTAGGTCTGCTTCCTTCAACTGTAGGAAGTTTAGTGGTTGGGTGTTGAATAAATTGTTGCATGAATTATTCCTTGGACATTGGCTTGTGATAAAACCTTAGATGGTGACCATTGACCAAAAGTTTGAATCTAATAGGGTCAATGGTTGTGAGTTGTATAGCACCATTGGGAAAGACTTCTGCAACTTCATATGGTCCCAACCATCTAGTTTGCAATTTTCTTGCATTGTCTTGATACCTAGGGTCATAAAGGAGTGCTCAGTCACCAGGCTAGAACGTCTTTCCCTTTATGTACCACTACCAATTATGCCAATTGACCCTTTGATTCTACACTACCTTAGTATGATGCAAGGTTGTCTTCCTTATCCCATCCAAAGCATTTATTTGCATGATTCTATACTTTTGTGCCTTAGATATGTCCATTCCAAGATCTAGTGCAGTCCTAAGACTCTTATGATCAAATTCAATGGGAATCATAGTTGTCTTCCCATATAGTAATTCAAAAGGAATGAAACCTATGGTTGTTTTCTAGGTGGTCCTATAGGCCCAAACAGCTTTTGGCAACCTATTTGCCCAGTCTTTCCTATGAATAGCCATTTTTTTGGTCAGAATTATCTCAATCTCCCTGTTGGTCACCTTAGATTGGCCATTGGCCTAAGGATGATAGGGGTTATATTTCTTGTGCCTCACATTATATTCATTAACTAGTGTTGTGACAAGGGTTGATGTAAACTGAGCCCCTTGATAAGTCACTATCTCCCTTGGGACCCCATAACAAGTGAAGATTTCTTCATAAATAAATTTTGCTACCTTATTATCTCTGGCATGCTTCATAGCTTTAACCTCAACCCACTTGGTCACATAGTCAGTGTAAACCAAGATGTAGGATTTACCATTTGATGGAGGATCTATGGGACCTACAAAATCCAATACCCATTTATCAAATGGAGTGATGACTACCTGTGGCTGAAGGGGCATCTCATTAGATTTAGTTGGTTGACCCATCCTCTAGCATCTATCACACTTCCTGGTATACCTTCCTGCATCCTTTTGAAGTGTGGACCAATAATATCTTGTATTAATAATCTTCATTATTGTCCTCTTAGCTGAAAAATTTCCTCCATAGGGTTCATTGTGACATGCATGCAATATATCATATGTCTCATATTTCCTTACACATCTCCTCATGACATGGTCTGGTCCAATGTAAAATAAACAGCCTGCAATCCATGAAAAAGGAAAGGTTTTCTCAATGAGTACCCTTCTCTCTTTTGGAGAGAAATGAGGAGGAACTCTCCTTGTAACTAGGTAGTTGGCTATATCAACATACCAAGGTGTATGCACACTAATGGAAAACAAATGTTCATCAGGGAAAGATTCATCAATGACTTCAGTGTCCTCTGGTGTAGTCAATCTAGAAAGAAAGTCTGCTACAACATTTGCCTTTCCTAGTTTATCAACAATGGTGATGTCAAAATCATGCATTAGTAACAACCACCTTGCTAGCCTTCCTGAAATGAGGGGCTTATTCATGAGGTATCTTATTGTTGCATGGTTTATATGAATAAAGATCTGATAGCCTTTTATGTAGTGCCTAAATTTGTTAAGGGCATAGATGACTGCCAACATTTCTTTTTTTGTCACTATGTAATTAAATTCAACCCCTTATAGGTTTATGCTAACAAAATAGATTGCATTCTCAATTGCTCCTTCTTTATGTCCCAATACACCTCCTACAACATAATCTGATGCATCTATATGGATATGAAAAGGAAGCTCCCAATTAAGGCCTTTGAGTATAGAAGCATGGGTTAAAGCTACTTTCAAATTAGAGAATGCTTTGTCACAGTCCTCTATCCACTAGAATTTAGCATCTTTAGTCAAAATATTGTATAGTGGTGTTGCCATTTTGCTAAAATATTTGATGAAATGCCTATAGTACCTTGCATAGCCCAAGAAACTTCTAACATCTTTTTTCTTTGTAGGAAGAGGCAGATTGGTAATCACTTCAACCTTGGTTGGGTCTACCTGAATTCCCTTTTGAGAGATGTAGTGGCCAAGGACTACTCCTTCCTACATCATCATGAAGCATTTCTCACTATTCAAGGATAGATTATGGTCTTCATATCTTTGTAAATCCTTCCGTAGATTCTCTAATGCTTTTGCAAAATCAACACCATAGGTAGTAAAATTGTCCATATAGATCTCCATGCAATCATGTGAGATATCTGAAAATATACGAATGACTGCCCTTTAAAAAGTTGTAGGTGCATTACATAGACCAAATGGAAGTACTGAGTAGGCATAAGTCCCCCATGGACAGGTAAAGGTTTTCTTCTCTTGATCCTCAGGTGCAATTTGTATTTGATTATAACCACTGAATCCATCTAGAAAAGAAAAATATTGCTTGCCTACAAGGGAATCCAATACTTGGTCTATGAAAGGAAGGTGAAATTGATCCTTTTTTGCGGTAGAGTTGAGTTCCCTGTAGTCAACACAAAATCTCCATTTACCTCTCTTTTTAGGCACAATCACCAATGGAGGCACCCACTGGCTATCTGAGATAGGGTAGATAAATTCTGCATCCAATAATTCCATAGTTCCACTTTTACAATTTCCTCCAATGCAGGGTTGATTCTCCTTTGTGTCTGCCTCACTAGTGTGCAATCATCTCTGATATATATCCTATGATTACATAGCTTTGGGTCCAATCATTTCATGTCATGGTAGTCCCATGCAAATGCATGTTGGTGTGTCTTTAATAGGTTTGTCAGGGACAACTGCTACTCTTGACTCAACTTCTTGTTAATATTTAGATGTTTTCCTTCTGACACTTGCACTTGTGTGGTTAACTCTATCATAGTTCCTTCACTAATACTTGGCATTTTTAATTCATGTGGCAGCAGTGTATGAAGCATATCAGTTGTTGTAGGAAGTTCAATTGTAGGAAGAGTGGGTAGAAGTGTCTTCACTAGACTTGCAGAACTAGATTCATGAGTGGATGACTCTTCATGCACCTCACATTGGTTCTGAATTATGTGGGACAACACTTCATCTTCTTCCTAAAGGATCATGAAAATACTTCTTCCTATCATCATGAGTTGTGCCACTAAATTGACTTCCTCGACCTCTTCTCCAACATGTGGCCATATGGGGTTATCCATATCATGGGATGGTTGAGCAGGAGGGTAGAGAACAAAATATTTGGTGATTTTCCCATCATAAATAGTCATGTCCCCTAATTGACATCCAATGTAAGCATCTATTGTGGCCAACCATGGCCTGCCTAGAATAATGGGATACCCACCTAGTGTAGCTTTAGGATAAAGAATCATAAATTTTTTTGGCTACTCCCAAGAGTCTAGAGTTACCACAAGGTCCTCTACTATACCATCAAGTTTGACAATGGAACTATTGGCAAGCTGCAAGACAATAGTAGTAGGTCTCATGTTTGCAACATTTAGTTGCTACAGGATATCCTTAGTCATCACATTTATTGATGCTCCCAAGTCAATTATAGCATTCTTTATTTGGATTCCATTTATAATAACTCCTACCATAGGACTACCAAGGTCAGTATACTTAGGAACAGTAACTTTCCCAAGCATGATTTATGCTAACTATCCTACCACATGAATTGTAGTGGGGTCTTTCTATTTCCTCCCTGGCTTTTTGATGCATGCTTCCTTGATTGCTTTGCCATATATAGGGACATCTTTTATGGCTTGAAACAAAGGTATCTTGACACATATGTGTTTTAGCTGATCCAAGATGTCAAAGGTTGTGTCCTCCTTCTCTTCCTTTTTTTTTGACAACTTCTAACCTTTAGTCAGAGATCTTGGAACAACTGCAGTCGGTTCAAGATTTTAGCACACTAGACCTAATAGGGAAATTTTGATGCTCCTCTTCCACAAGAAGCTAAGTGAGGGGATTATAGGAGTGGAAGGAGCTGAAAATTAGTTCCAACATTATATGGATGCTGTACCTACACCCCACAAAGAAATGTAGGGAATTGATTTTAGGATCTCAGAGAGTATACTAGTTGTTGTGGTTTGTTATTTAAGTTAGGTGGGGATGTGGAGTTGGTAAATCCAAGCAGGCTCCAGGTGCTCCCGAGATTGAGCCAGTAGGAGGAGGCATTATAGCAGGCTATTGAGAGGTCACGTGAAGGCATGTATGTAACCAATTGTTTGGTTTGGGCCATTAATGGCCCCTCCATTTGACAAGTTTGCCAGCTTGGGAGGTGGCAAGCTGGACTCCCTCTAAAACTGCTTCCACCTCAGGTTGTTTCCAAATCGAGGTGAGATTTTTGGTGATTGGGCTAGGTATTTGGAGGGTTATTCCAAGGCCATGGTGGATATCCTCCATAGTTGGATGGGTATGGGGGTTTCCATTGATTATTAGATGCATAAGAATTGAAATAAGGCCAACAAAAGATAATGGATCTGGTGGCATACCTTGTCTTGTGGCCCATGGTTTCCTTTGTGTAATGTAATATACTTTATCATCATCACCCTGGATTGGCTTGAACTTAGGTGGAATCTACTTGTTGTCAATGTTAGCTACCATTTTGCATCTACAACCTTCTTTTTATTCAGAATGAGGCAAGACTACCAACATTGCCCTACATCCTCATGCTCTTCTTTGCTTGGAAGTGTATCCAAACCGAGTAACTAGATTATTTATAAATAGGTTCAGTTTGGAAATTCCAAAAACAAGGATTAATATCCATCATTGGAAGCCCATTGGTGGATGATTTACCCATAGAGGATTGATAACCTCTTCCCTTTTTTGAAGTTGACCTAGAATAGTTCTGACATATCTTCTAAATATCATCCCAAGGAACTTGGGTGATATCACCTCCTCCCATCAGGTCCAAGGCATCAATGCAGCTTCTAAGACCTTCTTCATATGCATGATGTGGGATATTTCTTCTGTGAAAATATAAACCTTGAAATGCAATCCTCCAAAGTCCTCATCTTCCTTTCTACTGTGATCCTAAAGATGTCATCATCTCCTCCCACACTACCTCTGTATTATCTTTGTACTTCTGCTGAAATTTTTTCTAGTGTCATCCCACTTCCATAGTATTCCCTCAGCCAAGCCTATGTCCATCTCTAAATGTAGCCTCTTTCAAGGTGTAGAAACAAACTTGGGCTTCCAGAGATGAGGGTATATAGCTTCTAGTTTCAGAGTAGATATCAAACTCAAACAGAAAGTGTCAGGGTCTTCGTGATACAAGTCCAGAGAACTAGGAAGGACCCATGGTGGGGATTTTGGAGGCTGTCAACCTTTATTTTGCGAGGATAGAAATGGAAAGATAAGTTGGCTGGGTTTGTGCCCATTTGCATCATCCATGTCCGCTTGATGAGTCTCCAAAAGCAAATGGGCTTTTCAACTAGACTTTGGTCTCATAAATGCTAGAACTAGTCAAATTGGGGAAATGCATCACCAAAAGGGTGCTTCTCTCTTCTTTGTCTCTTTGGTAGATTTTGGATGCCCAACTAGTTGGGAATGGGATCAAATAAATCTCCACTCCATCTCTCCTTCCTTTATGCATGCAGTATCAACTCAGTATCAGCAAACTCACAAAGAATTGGTGAAAGAATAGGTCATTACTTTCCTAAATGAAGGGTATACTAAAATCAAACTTTCAGAAATACTATAACAAGAAAGAAACTATCAATGACTCCAAAGAACTTCCTAGTTTGACACCATCCCTGGCAAAGGCACCAAAAATTTTGGCCTATTCTAATGGTTTAATAATTAAGCCCTCAGATCTCTGACCTTGAGATTGAACATCTGCACTAAGTAGCTATCTAACTCATCATGAAGGTACATTTCAATTTTCAACTAGGGACATAAAATTGAAATGGGTCAACACTATATGTGCACTAGGACTTCATTGCAATCATCCATAAACTAGGAAAGAAACAATGTTGGAAATGAAGTGTTGAAAAGAAATCAACCTAAACACTAAGCATGAATCAACATCTGCACTAAAATTAACAACTGGACTAGAAATGAAAGATAGAAATGGAAATCTTAGAAAACATATAGGAAACTACTCTGTATGCCTTGGCTGCAGGAACAGTCACAGAACATAATTTTAGTGGCTGCAGGAACATACAGTTGTTGAAATTGAAACTAACTACTGAATAGAAAATAACTTCTAAACTAATTGGATGGATTTCTCACTAAGTGGGCCCCCTTGAGTAAGTCTCCCTTAAGCTAACTCAAATGAAGCAACTCAGAATATCATATTATTTCTTGAAAGCATGATTACAACATCTCAGCGATATGACTGTATTACTAAAACTAGAAAATGCAAGTACAAACTTAGAACATCCAACATTTTTCAAAAGGGACATCTGACCATTATTTATAGAGAGAAAAAATACTGACTAACCCTAAATACCTAGGCAGTTAACTCCAAAATAGGAGGATGCCACTTATTGAAAGCATAGAAAAAGATGGAGGAAGTTATGCATGCACCAATTTGGTCAAAGCAGACTTGCTCCAATGAGAGTCTAGCACAATGCACTTCCTAGATTTGCTCAACAACAAATATGACCATTAAAAAGGTAGTTACATTCTTTTTATTTGAATTAGTAATTTCCCTCCATGAGATTTTTCCCTCCTTTGACTTCTTAATTATCATCTTCTTGACTTTCTTGGCAACCGACCAGTTGGCAAGAGTTTCTTCCACTTGATAGGCTTCATTGACATCAGCATTTTAGTGTAAACCTACATAGTATTATTAGCACACACAACAACAACATTCACTCAACCACCCATAAAATCAACATAGATAATTCACATAGCATGATAATATTATTAAAAGTCACAAGGATAAACTTATGCCCAAGGCCTATGGTTTTAAGGAAAATATCAACAACCAAGTGTCAAAGTCTATGATAGTAGCAACAAATAGATAATAGACTGTATCAAAATTGAGCCATCAATTGGGCTCATCATTCCCCCCAACCTAATGTTTTGTTGGTCCTCCAGCAGAAGGAACACTATTCTTTTTCCTAGTTAATGCCTTGAAGTCACCAAATTCCAAATAGAGGAAGTTATGCATGTGCCAATTTGGTTGAAGAAAACTTGCTCCAATGGGAATCTAGCATAACACACTTCCTAGATTTTCTCAACAACAAATATGACCATTAAAAAGGCAGTTACATTCTTTTTATTCGAATTAGTAATTTCACTCCATGAGAGTTTTCCCTCCTTTGAATTCTTAATGATCATCTTCTTGACTTTCTTGGCAACCGACCAGCTGGCAAGAGTTTCTTCCACTTGGAAAGCTTCATTGACATCAACATTTTAGTGTAAACCTGTATAGTAGCATTAGCGCACACAACAACTACATATCTATAATTACCTTAGCAACATTCATTCAACCACCCATAAAATCAACATAGATAATTCACATAGCATGATAATATCATTAAAAGTCACAAGGATAAACTTATTCCCAAGATCTATGGTTTTAAGGAAAATATCAACAACCAAGTGTCAAATTATATGATAGAAACAACAAATAGATAACAGACCCTATCAAAATTGAGCCATTAATTGGGCTCATCATAGGACATGATAGAGATGGACATTACATAAAACATAGCGAACAACCAAAATGTTTTTGTATAGCCACCACAAAACTTAACTCAATATCAAAATATAAATAGTTTTAATTTCAGCAATAAATAAAAAGAATGAGCTCATTTCCGACAATAAATTAAATTTTGACCAACTGTCCATAAGATAAACAATCTTTAAATTTTGGTGGCTAGACCATTTCAAAATAAAGAAATAAAACAATGACAATCCTTTCCAGTATTAAAAGGAATTTTACCAAAAATCCAAAGAAGTGTCAAAATCTAGAGGAACACTTATTATGCACTATGTGACTTAACTAAGTCACTAACAAGGAAGTAGATTGTTGCACCGTATTCATATTTTCCAAAAAATTGCAGTGGTTAGAGATTGTGTTTCAAACACATCAAACAAATAAGTCCCTTAAGACTTTCATCATGCTCAAAAAAATTGTAAATAAAAAGGTTATAACACATCCACTCCTATTTTCTGGAGTATCTATCATTCATTGCTAAGATGATATTATAAGATTGTGCTATAGCAACACACAAAGATTATAGTTGGAACATAAACTTCTTCCTTCATTCTGCTTAACTAAAACTTTATTCCTTACTTCACTGAATAGGTTACTTGTTCAAAACATAAACAACTTTAGCTAAACACTTTGGTGATGATTATATTCACCATTGTAATTGTAATTTCTAGTTCCTCCAAAGGAAAAATTCATAGTTCTTAACCATTTGGCCAAAATGCCATGAGAATAACTAATATCTTCTTATTACAACTATTAGGATTTATCTTGCAATCTCCAAGAAGATTCTTAACAAAATTTCAAAGAATGATTCTAATCCTAATCTTTATTCATCAAAATATTACCTAAGATGATCCTCCTTAATCATTTCCTCTTCCACACATTAACATCTTTTCCAAAAGGCTTCATGAGGTATTAAGGATCTTGTATTTGCCTTTACTTATGCTTAATTATTTGTATATGTCAATTGGTTTTCTCATTAATCTCAGTGAACAAAAGTATTTCCAGGTCCTATACCATTTTTCTCAGCATTCCATGCCAATGTATCACCACTTGTCCTTTATTGATCCTTTTATTGCACTTGGCTCATTCCAAGCCATCTAAAAGTTAGACTAGAACCCATCTTATCTATGTGTCTTTGATATAATTTCAAGGATTTTCAACACTCGGTTGCTCTTGCACCTAATTGATTACTTTTGGATCTTCCCATCCTTATGCTTTTGAGAAATAATATTGATCTTGAACTCATACAGACACTATTCTACCCAAGCTCTTAGTCTGATTAGTAACTGACCAAGGTTTCACCTTTCTAGTCTAAGTCTCAAAATCTTTCCACTATGCAACCTTATCAAAATTGTTTTGCTCTTGAAGTTTTAACTCCTCAATTGGCTTTCTCTTATCCTTTGACTTGGGTAAGTGTTGGGAAAATAGTCTTCCTGACAATTTCCTTGATGTTTTTCTCTATGTCATTCTAGCATCAAACTGGTTCTAAACCTTAGGCAAACTGCTAAATGCTTAATAGGTTTTCTCATAATGACCTCATAGGTCCATGTGTTGAACTTGGTTCGCTTTGATACCATATGTAACATACTAGCTATCTACAGTTTAAGAAAGGTTACTAACTCCTAGATTCAACTGAAGAGTAACTAACTAATTTTCCTTACAAGAGTTTTCAACACAAATTAACAAACATGAAAGATAAATAATCTTATCATTAACCACCTTAACATTCAATTACTAACTTCTAGTTTTTTCAATTTCAGATGAAAAGAAAACAAAATAGATTATATAATTGAAACTATAGTTGATCATGAACTAACTATTCCATCAATTAAGAAGTGACTAGAACATAATTTAATAGTAGTGAATTATACTTTATAAAATAACTCTATTTGAAATAGAGAGAGAGAGAGAGAGATAAGAGATAGTACAATCTGGAGGCTTCTTACTGAAATGCTTGAAAACAAGTCTCTATTTTTTAGGGAAAAAGAAACATCATCAAGGGCTTCTCTGCCTAATGAAATACCTACTGGTCTCCCATGTTTCTTCAACTAAAGAAACTCGACACTTCACAAGGTGCAGTCTATAAAGGATTTCTAGTTACCATATTGCCATCTGAGTCTAGTGTCAAGATTATATACTACCCTAGTTGATCCTTCACTATAGGCTCTCCTAACTAGAAATACCATTCTAACCAGGGGTATATCTAATTCTTGATGTTTGACTATTGCTTATTCTAAGCATCATAACCTTGGACAAGGATTTATTGATTATGAGCATGCTTCTCGTGCCATCAGTGTTGCAAGTATGAGTGAGTTTGGTAGTGTTGTCATTAATGTCAACATAGTACATGTTGTAGGTTATGCATGTATATTTGAGATGTTGTTGAGATGTTGTGAGTGCATGGAGCTATCTTTATGTTGTTGCAAATGTGTTGAAATGATGAGTTACCAAGTGATTTTGAGAAAATTAATAAATAGTGAAGTCTGAGTTGTGTGTGTGTTCAGAATGTGCTTTGGTTTTTTCTCTACATTTCTTCTGTGTTGATCCTATGCTTGTGTGGATCTGAAGTGTTGTTTATTGGCATCTTTTGGTGATATCTCTTGGACTGTAGCTTTTGGATTGATGGAAAGTGTAAGTTGTGTTCACTGATGTGTGAACCAGTTTGGTAGAGTTGTTTGTTTGTGAATTGGGAGAAATGTTTTTGCTTCACAGTTCTCTACTATGTTTTTTTTGGTCTTACAAATCTGGTAGAAGTTTTTCTAAAGTGACAACTCTATTCTAGAAAAAAATTTCATGGTTTGGTGCTTCAGAAGACGGGTTCTAGAGCCTTTGTGTATGTTTGTACACTCTGCTAGACTAGTGAGAAGTGTTCTGAGTTTGAAGTTTATTTCAGCTGATGCGGATGAATCTAATGGTATCCTTGATTTGTTTTGGTGCATGATGAAATGTGTCGTGTGGTCTAAATGTTATCTTCTTGGAAAGGAAGCGCGTACTTCAAATTTTATTTGTGTTTTCATTAGGTTTGGACAACCTGGTGTTTACACTTCATACAAAGTATAAGTTTTAACTAAGGAAGTGTGTGATTGATCCAAGATGTTGTTTTGGGTTGTAGTTAAGTATTGGTGTGGTCCATTTTCATTCATTTCCACCATGGGCATGTTGAGTTTATGACCTAATTTGGATTTTTAAAATGAAGCGTGTATAGCCAACCTTGGAGAAAGTTTCTAAGGTTGAATATGGTAAAAATGCAAGTCGAGATGTGAAGGATTATATCATACAAAGTAATGAAGTAAGCCACAAGTGTGAGAAGTAGAGTTGTGTGAAAGTGAGCTGAGGTAGCAATACTTTAATGTTTTAGATTCTTGAAAGAAGTGAGCTAATAGTTTCTACAATCTCCTTATCAAGGCTATGAATGTGTGTAATTTTTTGTGGTGGATCTTTTTGTTATCTTTTGTATCTATAGGTAGTGAGCCTCCTTTTGGACAATGAGTCCTATCTATAGGCAGTGAGCCTTTGTATCTGGACAGTGAGTCCTTTTGGGTAGTGAGCCTCTTGTATTCAGTTTTGCAATTACTTTATATTGTGAGTTAATCCTCACCATGGTTTTTCCCTTATTGGGTTTTCCACGTAAATTTGGTGTTCATTGTGTTGATTTTTCTTTTTGTTATCTGCATTTCATGTTCATACTTAATAATAGAATTGAGTGGTTGTGAAGTTGATAAGTATTTGAAGTTTGTGTTTGAATTTGGTGAAAATTGATTCACCCCCCCTCTTAGTTGTCTTTCACCTTTCAACAATTGGTATCAGAGCTTTGGTTCCTTGGTGAAGAACTTAACCACTTAAGGTAGATCTGATGGCACATAAGTTGGTGATCCCTATGGTCGATGGATCTGATTATAGTGACTAAAAAGTGAAGATGAGAGGTTATATAAGCTCTCTTGGTTACAAGACCTGGAAGGTTGCTGAGACAAAGTATTTTTCTCTGGTGAGTGGTCTCTCTACTGCTGATGAGATTTCTGCATATGAGGGAAATGAGAAAGCAAGGTATGCTATTTATAGTGCTTTATCTAAGACTGAGCGAACAAAGGCTATTTCTTTGGACATTGCTTATGAAGTTTGGAAAAAGTTGGAAGATCTATATGAAGGAAATGGTAGAGTAAAATTGACAAAGAAGCTAATAGCAAAACACATATATGAAAATTTGAAAATGGAAGAAAGTGAAGATATTGCAAGTTGTTTCTAGAGGGTTGATCTTGCAGCAAATGAAATTAGGAATTAGGATGGTGCTCTGAATGATAAAGATATAATTAAGAATATTCTAATGACCTTACTGAAGTGTTACAGTGATAAGGTCTCAGTTATTGAATAAATGTATGATCCTAAGAATTATACTTAAGAACAACTATTTGGCACCTTGACTGCATTTGAGATGAGGAAGCTTGGAAAGAAAGAGGAGAAGAATAGAGTCAACATTTAAAGCTACAAAGACTAAAAATGAATTGGAGGATGATATTTCAAATGAATTGGAAGAAAATTTTACAAGTTCAAGAAAGGTATTGGTAAGTACAAAGGTATGTTACCTTTTAAATGTTTTAGTTGTGGGAATATTGGTCATTATGCTTCAAGATGTCCGAATAGAGTTGTACATAAGAAGAAAAAGGATCATAAAGATAGAAAAGATAGGAAGTACAAGAAGTTGTATTATGTCAAAGAAGATGTTGGAATCTCTAATGATGAATCTGATTTTGAGGATAATGATGATGACTGCTTGTTTCTAGCTTTAGAGAATAAATTTGTGTCTGCTAACTTTGGAAGATGTGCAAGGGAAATTGGTTTGGAGAGTAAGAAGAATGAGAAGGAAGGTACTTTGGTTACTGAATTTCATGCTAGACAAGATGAAGACTATTGGGTGATTGGCAGTGGTTTCTCTAATCACATGATTGGAGATAAAAGTAAGTTCACCAAACTTGAAAAGTATGATGGTGTTTTAGTTATGTTTGGAGATGATTCTGGAGCAAAGATAGTTGGGAAAGGAACAATTAGTTTTGATGGGAAACATAGTACAGATGATGTCTATTATGTTAAAGGCTTAAGGAGTAATCTTTTAAGTGTTGGTCAAATGTGTACCAGGATTCAAGCTTGTACTTCAGGATAACACTTGTGAGATCCGGAAAGGGTCTAGAACTGTGGTTGATGCAGGGAAAAGAACATATGGTAACATCTATCAGCTTAAGGGTGTTGATGGTCAGTGTCTTGTATCTCAAGTAGATGAGAGTTGGCCATGGAGCTAGAGGATGGGACATGTAAACTTTGATAACTTGATCAAGATCAGTTTAAGAGAGGTTTTTTGAGATCTGCCTAAGATTACAAAGCCTAATATTGTGTGCAGGGGTTGTTAGTTAGGAAAGAAAACAAGAAGCAGTTTTAAAAGAAAGGAGCTATCTACTATCAGAATGCTAGAATTGGTTCATACTAACCTTTTTGGCCCTACAAAGACAAGAAGCCTTAATGGTGATAGGTACTTCATGCTTTTGATTGATGATTATTCAAGAATGGCATGGGTTACATTTCTTAGAGAGAAGACTCCGGCTCTGGATAGATTCAAAGTGTTCAAGGTGAGAGTAGAGAATGAAGTGAACTTGAGGATTAAATGCTTAAGGTCTGATAGAGGTGGAGAATTTACTTCTAGTGAATTTAATACATTTTTTGAAGAGAGCATGGTATAAAAAGACACTTTTTTGCTCCTAGAACTCCTTAGCAGAATGGAGTTGTTGAGAGAAAGAACCAGACTATGCAGGAGGCTGCTAGAACTGTGATGAAAGAAGAAAATGTACCGAATGTAAATTGGAGAGAGGAAATCCACACTATTGTTTACATTCTTAATTGAGTTCAAATCAGAGGTAACAACACTAAGACTCCTTATGAGTTGTGGACTGGTAAGATTCCTACTGTAAAGTACTTCAAGGAATTTGGAAGAAAATGTTACATTAAAAGAGATGATGAGAACCTTGGGAATTTTGATGCTAGATCTAATGAAGGTATTTTTCATGGGTATTCAAATAGTAGCAAAGCATACATATGATTTAATAAAAGATTAAGGAAAAAAATTTAGAGTAAAAATGTGAAGGTTGATGAAGAAGTGCACGGACCATTTGAGATAAGTGAGATTGAACTAGATCAGCCTATCTACGAAATAATACTAGAAGAGAATAAAGAGGAAGAAGAACAGAGTGGAGAAGAAGAAGAAACCTCGAAACCTGCTACTAAAACTCCTAAGTATGTAAAGAAGAATCATCCTAAAGAATAGATAATTGGAGATAAGAGTGAAGGTGTGAAGACAAGAAGCAAGGTAGCAGTTGAGGTAAATCTATGTTTACTTTCAAAAATAGAAGCTAAATATGTGAGTGAAGCATGTAAAGATGAAAACTGGGTTAGAGCTATGAAAGAAGAGTTGCAACAAATAGAAAATAATCAGACATGGGAACTAGTTCCTAGACCAGTAAATAAGAATGTGATTGGAACTAAGTGGGTGTTTAGAATAAGCTAAATGAGAATGGTGAGTTTGTGAGAAATAAAGCAAGACTTGTATGTAAAGGATATTCACAGGTTGAAGGCATGGAATTTGAGGAGACATTTGCACCTGTGGAAAGAATGGAATCCATTCAGATGTTCTTGGAATTGTCTACTCATAAAGACCTCAAAGTATATCAGATGGATTTCAAGTCTACATTTTTGAATGTAGAACTAGAAGAAGAAGTGTACATGGAACAATGAATGGATTTCAATTATCAGACAAACCAGATATGGTCTACAAATTGAAAAAGGAATTGTATGGACTCAAACAAGCTCCAAGAGCATGGTACACAAGATTGGATAGATACCTGACACAACAAGGATTCAACAAAGGCTCTGCTAACAACAATCTTTATTTCAAAGTTGAAGGTAACAAAATGTTGATAGTAGTTGTGTAAGTTGATGATATCATCTTTGGAGGTAATGAAGGTATGTGCAAAATATTTATAGAGGAAATACAAAAAGAGTTTGATATGTCTATGATTGGTGAGTTGAATTTCTCCCTTGGACTACAAGTAAATCAAACTGATAAAGGGATATGCATTTCACAATCAAAGTATGTCAAAGAATTCTTGAAGAAGTTTGGAATGGATGACTCCAAACCAGTCTGTACTCCTATGGTGACCTAATGCAAATTGAGTAAGAATGATGAATCTCCTAAAGTTGATCAAAGTTTATACAGATCCATGGTTGGTGGACTGTTGTATCTTACTACTCCTAGATCGGATATCATGCATGCAATATGCTTAGTTGCCATATTTCAAGTAGAACCTAAAGAAGAACATGTTATAGTTGTGAAGAGGATATTCTGATATCTCATAGGCATGCCAGATTATGGCTTATGGTATCCTAAGGATGTTGATTTCACCTTGAGTGCTTTCATTGATGTAGATTTGGCTAGTTGTGTGGATGAATGAAAGAGTACAAGTGGTGGAGCATTATTTCTTGGTGGAAGATTGGTTTCATGGCTAAGTAAGAAACATGATTTGGTTTCTTTATCCACTGCAGAAGCTGAGTATATTGTTGCAACATCTTGCTATACACAAGTTTTGTGGATGAAGCAAACATTAAAAGATATATGAGTGATATGTGATAAGCCTATTCCTATCTTCTATGATAATAAAAGTGCTATAAACATTTCAAAGAATCTGGAAATGCATTCAAGAATGAAGCATATATCTATCAGATATCATTTCTTGAGAGAAGAGGTGTTGGAGAATGAAGTCAAGTTGGAGTATGTATTTACAAAAGATCAGATAGTTGACATATTTACTAAGGCTCTTCTAAAGGATACTTTTGAGTATCTCAGGGAGAAGTTGTTGGTCATTGGCCCTCCTTTGAACTAGGTGCACATGGAGGTGCATCAGTCTAGTGGATCTACAAATTCTTCATTTATCTAGACTGATGAATGGGTCTACTATGTAGGGGGAGTAGAAAGTTTCATTGTTGCAGTATGAGTTGTGTAGGTGTATTCCTAAGGGGGAGTAATCAAAAGTTTTTTGGTCTTTTCCATTGATTTCAAAGGGGGGGAGAGAGTCATGTGAAAAATAGTAAAAGGGAGAGAGAAAAAGAAGCTGAAAGAATGAGTATTTTTTTTCTTTGATGGTTTTTCACATCATGTGTTGCCATCAATGAAAAAGGGGGAGATTGTTGAAAGTATGAGTAAGTTTTGTGGTGTTGTCATTGATGTTGCCATTGATGTCAACAAAGTATAGGTTGTTGTAGGTTATGCATGCATAGTTGAGATGTTGTGAGTACATGGAGCTATCTTTATGATGCTGTAGATGTGTTGAAATGATGAGTTACCAAGTTGTTTTGAGAAAATTAATAAATAGTGAAGTCTGAGTTGTGTGTGTGTTCAGAATGTGCTTTGGTTTGTGCTCCACATTTCTTCTATGTTTATCCTATGCTTGTGTGGATCTAAAGTGTTGTTTATTGGCATCTTTTGGTGATATCTCCTAGACTATAGCTTCTTGATTGATGGAAAGTGTAAGTTGTGTTCATCGATGTGTGAACTCATTTGGAAGAGTTGTTTGTCTATGAATTAGGAGAAATGTTTCTGCTCCGCAATTCTCTGCTAAGTTATTTTTGGTCTTGCGGGTCTAGTAGAAGGTTTTCTAAAGTGACATCTATATTCTAGAAAAGGTGTGTGTGGTTTGGTGCTCCGAAAGATGGGTTCCAGAGCCTTTGTGTATGTTTGTACACTCTAATTGGACTAGTGAGAAGTGTTTTGAGTTTGAAGTTTTTTTAGCTGATGGAGATGAATCTAATGGCATCCTAGATGTGTTTTAGTGCATGATGAAATGTGTCATGTGGTTCACGTGTTATCTTCTTGGTATGGAAGCATGTACTTCAAAGTTCATTTTTGTTTTCATTAGGTTTGGCTGACCTGGTGTTTACACTTCATACAAAGGATAAGTTTTAATTAAGGAAGTGTGTGATTGATCCAAGATGTTTTTTTGGGTTGTAGTTCAGTATTGGTGTGGTCCACTCTCATTCCTTTCCACCATGGGAATGTTGAGTTTCTGACCTAATTTGAATTTGTAAAATGAAGTGTGTCTAGCTAACCTTGGAGAAAGTTTCTAAGGTTGAAGATGGTATAAATGCAAGTCGAGATGTGAAGGATTATATCATACAAAGTAACGAAGTAAGCCACAAGTGTGAGAAGAAAAGTTATGAAAAAGTGAGTTGAGGCAACAGTACTTTAATGTGTTAGATTCCTAAAAGCAGTGAGCTGACAGTTTTTGCAATCTCCTGATCAAGGCTGCAGATGTGTGTAATTTGTTGTGGTGGATCTTTCTATTATTTTTTGTATATGTAGGAAGTGAGCCTCCTTTTGGACAGTGAGTCCTATCTATAGGCAGTGAGCGTTTGTATCTAGACAGTGAGTCTTTTTGGGCAGTGATCCCTTGGCAGTGAGCCTCTTATATTCGGTTTTGCAATTACTTTATATTGTGATTTAATCCTCACCGTGGTTTTTCCCTTATTAGGTTTTCCACGTAAATCTAGTGTTCATTGTGTTGATTTTTCTTTTTGTTATCTACATTTCATGTTCATACTTAATAACAAAATTGAGTGGTTGTGAAGTTGATAAGTATTTGAAGTTTGTGTTTGAATTTGGTGACAACTGATTCATCCCCCCTCTCAGTTGGCTTGTGCCTTTCAACAATCAGCTCTCTCACCCTTACTTGACAATGAGATACAAAAGAATCTTGATTTATTTTATTAAGGACTTAGCTAAAAATTTGTTCCTCTATATTCAAGTATAATGTGATCAATTCTTACTCACAAAAGATAGGGAAGCTAGTCTTAGTCAATGAAGAAATATTCTCTTTAGTTTCAATTTATTTCAACTAATTGATAGTGATTACAAATTAAGGATCTGACCCCAATTTTAAAGCCAAAGAAACAAAGTATTGTTTTTTTTTTAAGTAAACAGTGAGGAGGAAGATGTGGAAAAATCTTGATTACAAGTTAAGGAAACCACCACAGGATTCTCACAAAAATATATATATATAAAGAAATCATTCATAATTGCAGTTATACCAAATAAATTCAAAATTATTTTCCCAATTTTCACATTCTCATGAAAGGTAGTTAATCACAACTAACATAATGACCATATTATTAGTGCCATAATCTTGTTAAAAACAAAAGGGATTTAACACAATTTATGGTGCCAAGAAAGTCCAAATCAAAGGGGATTCAATGGTGATTATTAATTACTATTGTAGGAAAGGATTGCCCACTTGAAAGATAAATAACATTCTAATGTAAATTTGGTCCTTCAATGATTTATTATCTAAGTTCACTATACATCACATTTATAGGTGAATCAATAAGGCCATGAACCCCCTTACTAACTATGTTATTGACAAGAAAATGGACTCGATCATTAGTTATTCAAATGATACTTGGGATTCAATTGAGTCATTTGTTAACCCATAGTCCTACTTTTTGGCATGTTGGCAATTTGTTAACCCACATTCTAAGGTGGCAACCTCACACTAATATTTAGTTCAACTTCAAATTTTCATTAAAGATGATATTTTTGGAGGGATTTCAAGCATGTGAAATATTAGTTTCTTGCACTTTCATCTACCAATGGACTTTGCAATAATTATGGTATGACATAGCGTCTAGGATGTTCCATGGTCTATACATTGAATCCAGTTTTTATAGTGCACTACTTGTTATCAAAGATATTCTCTACAATGGACACCAACATGAGGCGCTTGGATAAGAATAAGAAATTCTCCTTCATTTGAGGAATTTTAGATTTAAGACTCAAAAAAAAATTCAAATCAAATTCAATGATAACCATTTGTTCCATACATATCACTCTAGGGGAGCAATTCATGATCACAGATTATCACTATCAAGTAAACACAAACATTTATTCAATGTTTATGGTAGCCTTGTTAGATGTTGGTGAAACAAAAGAGATGATTAAGGTAGTGGTTGTTTGTCTAATTAGACCACAATGAAGGCAAAGGTTGAAACTTTCCCTAGATACAATGGTTTAAAAGGATTTTCCCCCTTAGGTTGCTACTTAGTTCATGCATGAGAATGTGATGGCTATCATGTGGCTATCCTTCATCATTTCTATTTTCAACACTAATGAAGAGTACCCAAGGACTCAAAGAAGGCTTAGTATTGATTTTCTAAAGTGTACCATTGAAGTCGGCCCCTTGCAAGGAATTAACTTGTCGTTTACCCTTTTGGTTGAGGATTTTGAAGATGATAGTAAGGTAGTTGTATAAGGTGTCCTTGATCTTTATCTTTTTGCTTTTGTGATTCTATTAGTCCATATTCAAAGTACACTTGATATCAATATGGGTTTTTGTTCATATTCACACACCTAGGGTAATACACGTTTTTGTTCATATTCACACATGTAGGATAATTTCTAATGTATGTGTGTGTGTGTGCACTTGTGCGCACACACATGCGCTCATACATACATGTACATATATGTATGTAACCTAGCATTCTTTAAATATAGAGGTTATTCTAATTCTTATTAATTTTTAGTTTAGATTAATTTCATATTGACTAAAATTGTGAAATAACATTACATACCATAAGATTATTTTAAAAGATGAATTTTAATCAATAATACAAAACAACTATTTACCATTTTTTAAAAGAGATAAAGTGTAAAAAATTCTTATTTCTAAATATTAAAAACCTAGTGAATAAATTCAAAGAGGTCAAACTCCATAAAATTAAAAATATAATAAATAAATTGCCCTTTATTATCATCTAAATTTAATAATAACAATTCTATATTGAGACCCCTTCAATTGATGTGTTGGAAGCCTTGCCACTTCGTTATCATCTCGTCCTTGTTAGGCTTATCTGGTTATATTATTTATGGATGAATATGCATGTTTGGTTTTTGTTTCACAAGGAGTAAAAATGATTTTTTTTTTGAAGCTATAACCTTGCACAATTTTCTTTTATTTCCTATCTTGTTTTACAAACTACTTAATGTAGTTGCATACTGTACTTTCCAACTTTTATTGTCTTCTTCCAAGGTTGGTTGATTCTTAAACATTCCCTCATTATATAACTCCCTAATCCCTTCTTTAGGCCTCACTCACTTTAACATTTTCAACTCGTTACCATTATTCTAATTATCTGTTTGAATTCCATAGCTACTAAGTTGTCTATCATGGGCAATAACTCATCAAAAGTGCCAATTTATGTTCATGACTTTAATGTTAAGGTATTTCAAATTCATTAAATTAATGTGTTTTCTCTTTATAACTATTAAGTCAAAACTAAGAATAACAAAATTTTAAAGCACTATTGTCAAATTACAGGGCATCAAGGGAAATGATGTGAGTCTCAGCACTTACAAGGGAAAAGTCTTATATTCAATATTGTATCTCAGTGGTAATTTTTATTTTTCCTTAAGCCTTGGGCTCAATATGCTTTCAAAAATTCTGTATTTTCAAAAATGAGCTATTGATGCATTGAAAATTAGAATTTGTTTTCCTCTTCATATATTTTCTATTTTTCTGTAGCGGGCTAACTACCTCTAACAATCTGGAAATGAATGAATTGCATGTCAAGTTAAGGACCAAGGTAATATGTAGCAGATATTTTCTTCTAATGTCTAATAGTTTGAGCTTTTAGTATGGCTTTATTTGTGCTTTTGGGGCTTTTAGTACTGGACAGGGGAAGTAGACTGTTATAGTTTGTTCTATGATTTTAGTAGTGGAGATCTAGTTGATATAAGTTTTTCACAGTCTTGAAGTAGATGTATGATAGTTTTTTATTTTAACTGTGTATGTTTTTTAATTTTAAACCACAAGCTATCATACATCTCGTAGAGACTTATTAGATTAGCTTTGAGATAGTGATGTTGGATCTTAAATGCTAATCCATACTTATTAATATGCTTGAGTTTAAATCTTGGATGTTGAGAGATTTTGTAACATGGGATACATAGTGGTTGTATGATACCAGTTTGTAACTATGAGCCCCCTAAGATTATAATTAATATGGTGTAATGGCATATTTCCTTGGAGAATCTCTTTGGTGCATTTGAATGATTTTGTTGTGTGACACTATACAACAAAAATTTTCTTGCATGGGTAGTAGTTAAAAATGAGCTTTTGTATATCTTTATACAAGGTTTGATTGTGCAAACATGGCATCATATTTCTTCCATCCTTAAGCCTAGGTGCAAGTTAAAACCTAGCATGTTATTTATGTGAGTATAATTTATTGGGTGAATCTATGGAACAAATACTGACAATGCTTAGTTAATCTTGTAGATAACTACATCTTTATTTCCTTTTAGATATGAAGATTTTTAGTTAAAAGCACGTTTTTCAGAGAATTGGTTAATATGGCTTACAAATATTTAAATGCATAAATAATATTGTTAGAAGTATTGTTTATTAGTGAATCCAACGTACTCAAAAACATTCCTTAAAAATTTACAGTTGGTCTACATAGGCTTACCTACACAACTTCTATGATGAGTTGGAAAAACAAAGTGTCTGCTTCAAAGCAGATAAGTTTTTGTTGGCCAATCTCAGGCAAATGTGTTTAAGGCATAAAGAATTTTGACAAGAGATCTTGAAATGATGGGAGAAATCTTTCTTACATGGCTTGGTTTTCATTCCATTACCATTTGAATCCACATGGAAGCCAAATTAGGTAGGTTTTTTTGAGACTTCAATTTCCAAGTCTCAAGTGTTGCACTGAAAAGTGAAAAAAAATCCTATGAACTTAATTACTGAGGAATGAAACTAATAACTTTATACTTGTGGATATGAAGCCTTAACCAAAAGAAACAAACAGAAGTCCTTAGCAAGGGAACTAGTAGGTAGGAAAACCCTTAAAACAATAGATCAATCTTCATAAATCCAAAGTGAACTTTGATACATGATCAGGTTACATATAGAAGGATAGAACTGCTTGCTTTCAAAATATATTGAGAAAATCAATTAATTAAAATTTTGGCTTGTGAGTAATTTAATTGATCTATAAGTTTTTATATTGGGCTTTCCCATCCAGTGACTATGCTGGTTTTCAAAATATCAAACCTCAAGTTCAACCCTCAATTCTCTAGATAACTTATATTATGTAGGAAAATTGTTTGTAGGGTTTGAAATATTGGCCTTTCCATGTAATTAGTTTACTACACAAGAACTGGGTACTAATGAAGAGATTGCATCAATTGCATGCACTCGCTTTAAAGCCAACTTTTGATGCAAGAGCATCTAGTGGTGTAAGGGCTATCCTGCATCACCCAAAAAAATAAAGATTTTAATTTCATGTTGGTTGTTTCTTAGATGTTTTTGCATTTTTGGATACCCCTTTAGCTATTAAAATATTTGAAGCCAAATTTGAGGCCATTAGAGGCTCTATATGGGCTCAAAAATTTGCGAAAACCCAAAGTAGTCAACTATAGGGCACCACATCATCTTTTTTAGAGCTTTCTAAAAATGTATAATAATTGAAAATCTAACGGTCGGATTAAAAGTTATGGCTTTCGGAAGTTGGTGCATTTTTAGAAATGTGCTAATTTTTTAATGTGAATTTAAATTTGAATTTCAAATTGTAATTTGGGTGCCAAATTGCCAAAACTCAAATTTGAATGTTGTTTTGGCTCCAAATTGGAAAGGAGCTCTATTTATGGGCAGGATTTCTAATTTTTTGGTAACTTTTTGTTGAAAAGAGTTTGCATGTTGTGAAAGGGGATCTTCTGTAATTTTTGTAACTTGCATGTATTGCAGAGCTTGAGGATTTGTGATCCTCTGCATGTAAGAAGTTCCATTCTAAATAATAATAATATTTCTCTGGTTGTTTGCATTATTTTTTGTGTCTTGGGTTTGCTCACTCGTCAGGTGGTATCAGAGCGGGTTTTCTTGAGTGTGTGGACAAATCACAGATCGTGAGGCAGTTTGCACCAGGACTGTGGTGGTGGATTCAAGGCCTTCAAGATGCCTCCAAGAGTGATTCCTGGTAGGTGTGGTGGTGCCAAAGGTGGCAGAGGTGGTAGAAATGCTAGTGGAAGAGATCCATTGGTGGTTGAGGGTTTCAGAGCCCTCCAGAGACAAATTGATGCATTGCAGGAACATATGAGAAGAGGGTTAAACCCAGGAAGGAGAGGAGAAAGCGAGGATGAAGAAAATGTGGAAGATTCAGATATAGAAGAGGAAGAATGATCAAGATCACAAGGGCCGATAAGGGCCATTCAAGATTGGAAAAGACCGTAATTAGAAGCCCCATCATTCTAGGGAAGCCCAACTGAAGAGTTGATCGACCGATCAATGAGCTAGAAGAGTATTTTGAGTATGAAGAAGTAGAGGACCCAGATCGGGTTAATTTTTCAAAAATGAAGCTGAAGGGCCATGCCAATATTTGGTGGAAAGAGGCCTAGTTGGAGATAAATCAAAGAGGAAAAGGAAAGATTAGCAGTTGGGATCGCATGGTGGAGAAACTGAAGAAGCAATTCATACCGGTGGACTACGAGTTAGATCTACTGAAGAAATTGCAAGGGTTGAAGCAAGCAAGTAGATATGTGAAAGAATACATAGAATATTTTCACAAGATGATCATTAGAATAGGCCATGCAAAGGCCAACAAGGAGAAGG
>VDFB02087035.1:0-17883 GCA_007258455.2 Sequoia sempervirens | reverse complement strand
ATACCCCAAGTGTTTTGTTAGCAAGTTGTAGTTAGTTACTATTGGTCTCAATAACCTTTCCTAAGCAGCAATTCCCATTCAACCAGTTTCAGGTTTATTAAATGTGTTTTGTATGGTGATATTGATTAGGAAGTTGGCAATAAAATTTGCTCATCGTTGTACATGGTTAAAATAGAAGTTGCAACAAAGACTGGTATAAGTGAGTATGTCATGTCTTTATTGTTTGAGTTAACCAATTCTTTGCAGTTTGTTGCCTTTGGTATTTCCTCAGTAGAATCATCAAGCTTTTCAGTAGCTTGGTAATAGGACATTTCATCTCATCTTCCCAATATCAATGTCATTTTAGTTTCAACATTTTAATTGGTTGCTTCATCAATTTTTGAAGCAAATGTTTGGTAAGTTTAATTGTCTCCAGTTGGTTTGATTTATGTGTCATTGTGTCTTATGCTTCAATACATTTCTTGACTTGTTCATGCTAACAATTTTAAATTGTTATTGATTACCGTTTATTGTTCGACTTGGAATTGATGCTTACATAAACCCAACTAAAAGTAGATTGAGGAACCAATAGAACATAACAAAACAAAACCTGCTTTGAAGGCCCAATCCATTATAAGATATTCTTTGTCGGCATCATGTTGTGAAATTGATTTTTGATAAATTAACATGGTTGGAAAAATATTTTATGTTTTTAAGAAAAAATTTAAGCACATACTTTGTTTCTTCGCTCTACTTTCAGAAATGGAAGTGATACATACATTTGAAAGAATCTTGTTTAGAACCACAAACTCGGCATAAACAGATATAATGTCAGTAACAAAATATTATAGACATGTGCAGAAAGAACCAAAAACTAAAATATGCATAGAACCTTCCAACTTTTGAGCACAAATTTTAAGTACTGTTGTACAAAATGACTCTTTCAACATAAGTCTTGTTTAGCCTGAATCCTAACTTTAAAAGAATTAAAACATCATCTAGACTGAATTTTTTATTTTGCTAATAACTCAGGCAATTTGTTACATATTTTATTAGTCATTTTTCCTCTCTTCTCACTGATAGTTATGACTTGGTATGCCCTTATCTTAATGGAAAGACAATATTGATGTAACAAGAATGAATGAACATTTGAAAGTCAGAAGTTATAGGCAGAAATCAGGTGATCATCAGAAAATATAAAAAGTCCAAAAATCCCACACCATTGCGCTTAAAATAGAATCAAGAAATGGTGATTATGACTGTCAACATAGATTGGATTAATCATCATAACACCCCCTCATATTGAATTTCAATGGGCTTCAAAAGAAAGCAGAAGGGAATTCAACATGAACAGCTCTCAAGAGAGCATGTGGCTCTTCTATATGACACTGGACTTGGAGAAGTCTTCAACACTGAAGATGAAGTATTGGCACATGCTACTCATAACAATCTCGATGAGGAGATTAAGAACAATGATTGGAATTTTTAAGTGCTAGAGAAATTGTAGTACTTACATGGGACAAAAGTAAGAAAGCAATCCAAGGTCATACATGAGGCTTTACCCGAGATAAACTAATGTGGGAAAACTTCAGAGCCAAGTTATGCTTCCTCATATCTGCTATCCTCTCTTGCAAGTTCTTACAAGCTCATTACTCAATTTGAGCCTTGACATGCTTTGTAGGTTTTGCTTATTCAACATGCTTGACCACTGTTGCTGCTTTTGTGGTCATCTACTAATTAAAGAACTCCCTTAGATCAGTCTTTGCAATGCCAAGTCATCTTGAACAGCCTCTCCTTAGCTCCTTGGGGATATATTTATGCTAAAGGATGTGCATATAAGTCATATAAAGAACTTTAATGCCCTTCGCATGAAAAGAGACAAAAATCCAATTCAATTTCCCTTTGGACGCTGAGTTTGGTTATTTTGTGCTTCCTAGAATAGATTTTGTAACAAGGCAAACTTGTCTTGGAATAGATTCTTGATCCACAATACACCTATTTCCCTTGATTTTCATATGATTTGGTAGCTATATCTTTCCCAGTTCTACCTTATTGAATTTAAAAACATGTTTAATGTCTTTTTTTAGTAATATGAACAAAGACATATAGCTTATCATCTCAATCAGCTAAACTATTATGATTTTTACAAGATAGAATTTAGGCAAGCTATTGTTGAGGCTCTTAAATTTGTTGAGGTAGCGATCAAGAAGTCGAGAAGGAAACAAGAAAAGGAACTCGAAGAAATTCAACGGCTTGACCAAGATCTAAAGGAAGAAGCAAGAAAATATGCTAAAATGCTGGACTTGGAGAAGCATGTGGTTGAGTTGAAAACTTACTTGATAACTAGGATAGCAGGAAAAGTAATGACCTTACCAAGCCCCTCCACCGTAAACAACTATAACTCACACCAACAACAATGAGGTGGCAAGGCTCAAGGCCATATTGACAAGTTCAATAATGAACTAGATAAATAGTACACGGCCTTGCTACTTGACATGGTCAAACCCAAGTGCAAAGGGCAAAGGAAATATCCAATTTTTTCTAAGAAATTGTGAAAAATTGAAGCATGTAGAAAGGAGAGTCACATAAATACTCTTTTAGGCAGACACTCTCTCCAAATAAAAACATGTATCATACCATATATTTAGAAATGGTATGGAATGAAGTGGTTAAATCTATAACATAACTCCATAATACCATGTGGTCAATGTAAAAATATATCATATATGCAAGGTGGGGCAGAATTTATAATTACTTCAAAATTGATTAAATTGGTTTGACTTTCCTAGGGGGAATTAATATAAATCAATTAATCTTGCTGTCCACTCAAAACACTCTGCCTCAAACACCGACCAAGCTAAGAATGCTCAATGCTCTCCGATTTCAGTTCAATGTTTACATTAGCAACATAATGACAAGTTCCATGTTCAGATTCCCACTCTCCAAGTTTTGACAACCTCTATAATTTCTTAATGTCCCACATTATTCATTAATTTCCCCTTTGTAGTATTTGGTGTTCACTACAGAAAAATATCTTAGCGCTCTTCAGTCCACTGTTCCAATGAGCTTCTAATACAATAATTTTATGTTTCCATGCTTGTATTGACAGCCTCAAAGTAAACGTTACAGTCCCACACAGTCTTTGCCCTCATACATTGAAGCCCATAGCTTTGAATTCCTGAGTTATTTGATCATATCATAAAAAACTTTCTGCCTGTGGATAAAAATATGCAGACCACATAGGATTTTAAGTTTATGCATTGATTTTTTCATTCCTCCGCCAATATCTTTGATAAGGCATTGCACTTATTTGCTTACATATCTGTTGGATGTATTTTTCAATGGATTATTAACTAATGACTGTATGTTCTGAAATTCATCAGCTTCTTTTGATATGCAATACTTTATGTTTTTGGGTTCTTATCAGGAATTAAGGGAGGCATAGAAAATTATTCAAGATTCCCCTGTTTCTTAGAAAAAGAGTTCATCATAACATTCTGATTGCATACAGTAGTAAATTAATATGTTTTTTTGGGGCATTCATCATTTCCACAAATGTAGGATTTTTATTCTTAAGCAAGTCTAATACCAGGAATAGGCGTTTTGTTTGAAGGTTGTTGAGGATTTAAATTCTGTTCATTGTGCATTTATGTCTTCCAGTATTTTCCTTATTTTGTTCCATTTGTCAGTCATATTATATAGTCGGTCACATAAATTACAAATATACAATATTATAGATTACTATAGATTACTATTGCTATTACCTTTCATTATTTTTTTCCATTCAAAATAAGATAATTGATTGATTTTTCAACAACAAAGAAAACACAAAAATCAATTATTAGAAATAAAATTAAATCATTATATATACACTTATAGTAATAAAATTATTATCTCAAATAAAATTATATCTATTTACATTTCATATAAACATTATAAAAATGACATAAATATAAATTTCGCTATTTCAACTTTTAATTAAATTATTAAATTTAAATAACAAAAATACATATATTTATGCATATATAAAATAATATAAATATTCACAACAATCTATTTGCTCAACAAATGTATCTCTCGGTGTTATTTAGATAGATTATTGAATAAGATAAACAATTAATTTGAGGTTGGTTTCTTTTTTCTTTTCAAGACAAATTGATTAGTGATCTGCATTTTCATTGTGATATAATTTATGAATGGTTTGTGTTAAATCATTGTAGTATTGACGACAATGAAAACATTTGCCAACTAGGGTCTTGTAAGGATACACCTAAAAGAAAAGCACTTGTTATTTTGCTTGTAACTGTTAGGTTCACAACAATTGTAGTTATCAGAGCACTAATTGTGTTCATAAAACGTAAATTAAGCACAAGTATCCTACTCTCCTCACTACAGAGTAAACTTTAACCATGTTTAGAATAAAACAAATAATTTCTCCCATTGTTCAGATGAGTTGAAATTGTATAGTTTTCGCATGTTATGCATGATTAGTTAGACCCTTTTTGTTGTTTGCATGAGTCTCATTTGCTGTTAGCTGTTAGTTTCTTTTATATTATCTACCTCCCAAATTGTCTGAAGACTTCTATAAAAGAAGCAACTGTAACTAATTTTAAATAATCAAAAAATAAAAAACAACAAAGTTGTAGCTTTTTGTGCAGTTCTTTATTTCTCTATCTTTGTTTCTGCATCCAACCATTACATATGTTTCCATTTAAATAGTGTTACATCGTGTTATTGATCCTCTATAAACTTACGAGGCTTTAAAAAAGTGTGTTAGAAAATATCAAGTAGTGATAACGTGTAATCATAATAGAGTCTTTGGCTTAGCTTGAATCTCCAAATGTAAGCGGTGCAAGATAACTATGTTTCAATTTATCATTCAAGGAAATAGCAGAGGAAGGCCAAGTTAGCATTTTAAAAAGAGTGATTTTGTACAGAACTTGGGAAATCTACAAGGATTATTTCGTGCAGCGAATATAAGATGTGTTTGTCAATAATTTCATGAGTACCAAGGTGGCTTGGTACTGGTTTAGTTCACGACACATGTGAGCAATAGTTATCAAGATCGAAAGGATCCTAACAAGCGAGTGAAGGAAATTTTCTTTAAATGCTAATATTTGTTGGAATGAATGCAGGTGTAAGGCAGTATGAAGCAATCCAATTAATGATGAAGCTGCATTAGTATTGTGATAGGTGAAGGGTTTGATGTGTGCAAGAAATGACAATGTCTTACCGTAGTGAAGGACACGATGACATATATGCTCTTGTGTCATCCTAAACAAGCATGTGAAGGATAAATTTTATCATTCCCTAGGATTGTTCGCATTTTAATGCATTTTGTTAATACTTGCAGAAGGGTTTCAAAGCTACGGTTATGCACTGATAGTTTTCTTCATAGGAAGAGGGTGAAATCCGTGGTTGCCTCCGGGTTTGTAAGGCTTGTTGTAGAGAAAAGATGGAATACCTTCCACGAAATTATAGAGTCTGGGTACCTGTGTGCGAATGGGAGCTGTCATTTTTAGAATCAATTGGTGATGCACAACTTGGTCAGGTGTTTAAGACTCACTGTTACTAGTTCAAAAAAACTGTGAAAAGGATCATTGGAGATGTAATATTGTACCCACAAGCACGAAGGGTAATCTTCCCTTCATAGTTAGTTTCTATCTTTCTCTCAAATGCTTTTGATTTGTTATAGTCGTTGCCACTACTTCAGTTGATTGTTGATAAAGTAATTAGGGAAGTCTTCTTACAAGATAATAAGCTTCTCAAGGGGGTGCAAGCGTATGATTTGTGGAAAGGGAGAGTCCAAATTGGAGTTCTTTTTCTGCATCATTTTCTATTGAATGGTAATGCATACATTTCAATTTTTAATGCCATAAAGAACATGATAGAGATGTAGAGTTCCAAATACTTGCAACAAGCGTTGGAGAGGCATGTTGCTATGGTTGGTGAAGACTTAGCAGAGATGATAGGGAGGAAAGTTAATGCATTATTGGATCTACTTGCCCATGTTTATAATGAACCAGTTGCTGCATTTGTTCCAGAGCTGCACGACCATCATGTCCTAGTGCCTCTAGACCCTCATGATCCGGTGATTCAAGCTGCTCCTGTGGCAGATGCTCTTGACAATGTTAGCTCTTTACTTCACCCATGCCAAGTCCATATTCCTAATCTCAACATCTCTCCGCCTATGCAAACTACAATGGGAAAATTTCAAGAGCAGCAGGGGGGGAATGAGATTCAAGTTGATGTAATGGAAGAATAAGGTGGTTTTTGCTAAATTGTACTTATCATGTGATATTTTTCTAAGGGGTGTTTTAGTAAATTTTGTATATGCTGTCTATGGATGTATAGGGTTTTCAGTTAGGGGAAGTGTCTTAATATCAAGTAGTGTATAAGGATAGTGCATAAACAGGGGATGCGGAATTTTTTCACCTATAAGCTTTCATGTTGACATGTCTGGCTAGCAAGAGCCATTGCTTCTAAATTTTGTAAAACCTTACTATTTTATATTAATATATATACAGGCTTAATGCCTTTTGGGAAAAAAAAAAGGTGGGGACAACATTTAACTATGTCAGTTGCCTTTTCAACACAATTTTGACCCCAAACTTAAGTGACATTTAAGCTAGGTTGAGGAGTGTATATATTAAATTAATAAAGCAGGAACTAGTGGGGCTTACATGCACAGTCATTTTGGCCAGGAAAACAATAAGTAAAAAAAATTAGAGCTCATTAATATTGAAGGAAGCCGATCATTCGGTTATGAAGAGATAAGAGTAATGACTAATGGGTTTCAAAAGGAGATAAAAAAAGAAGGTTATGGACCGATTTTTCATGGCTTTTTTCAAGACAAAGAAGTGGCCATCAAAAGTTTGTCTGAAAAATCAATGTTAGGGAGCTACAAAGTTCTCTATTGAGGTGAAATAGAGGACTTTGTTATGTGAAATTTTCTATACATAAAATATATATGTAATTTTTTCCAACTTACAAAATAATGTCATTGGTTCATTGTAAGTAGATATGCTTTCTAAACTACACCATAAAAATATTATAAAATTCATTGGTTATTGCATTGAGAAGCAAAATATGGTTCTTATCTATGAATACATGTCTAATGGAGACCTCCGACATCTTCTTGATGGTAGATCACTTTATGCAAAGGTTTTTAAAATTTGTACTTGTATGAGACGAGGGAGTTTTCTGAAGTTAACTAATCTATAAACATACGTTCTGATAATTTTCCAGATAAAATTTCATCTCTAGGTGTTGGAAAATGTGAAAGAAGTCTTAACATTGCGCTTGATGTTGCATAAGGTATTTGAGAAAACCAGAACAATGGGAAATAATTTTGAAGCTCATAAAGTAATGTAATGGGATCTTACTTTTGTGTTGTTTTGAATAGGATTGGACTATTTGCATTTGGGTTGCAAGCCAGGAACCATTCACAGAGACATTAAGAGCTCTAACATCCTTCTTAATGATTGAATGGAGGCCAAGATTGTAGATTTCAAAATGTCAAAGATAGGACCTTTGGATGGAGTTTTTCATGTATCAACCTTAGTTAAGGGCGCTAACAGATACTTAGATCCCAAGTAAGCCAAATTTCCTTCCTTTCTATTTTAAACCCATATAATCTTCAGATATTAAATTTAAAAGAAAAAAAAATCTAAATTTTGAGTTCTATAGGTATTGCAAAACACGTCGACTAATAGAAAAAAGAGATGTCTTTAACTTTGGAGTTGTTTCAATGGAAATCATCTTTGGGTGGCATCCAATATTCCTAGGCCCCTCTATTAGAGAAGAAGTACACATTGTTAACTGGGTAACTATGATACTAATTTGTACACATCTTCAAATTTATATCCTTCAACACATCACGAGGACAACTACAATTGAACAATCTAAATGATTTAAAGTTCTTTCTTATAGTAGATAAGAGAACCCTTTTTCAAGGGAGACATAAAGAACATAGCGAACCATAGTTTGATGAAAGTGTATAACAGTGAGGCAATGTGGAAAGTGGTAGAATTGGTGATGGCTTGCACCTCATCTCCTTCCATGAAAAGGCTCGTGATGAGTGAGGTTGTATTGGAATTGAAAGAATTCAATTCCAAAAATGTTTCTATGTTGAGATGGGGCTTGGTCAAATGGGCTTTCCAGCTCATCTCCTTCACTTTTTCAGCCGACACCTCTGATAATTTCGAATCAGATACATCATTCTATCCACATGCAAGATAATCTAGGATAAATTTTACTCCATTATACCCTGTATTTCTTGTCCGATTCTTACTGGCTCGATAGCTATAGGGTAGATATGAGATTCATAGCAAAGTATATTATTAAGCGTGACCTCATTTTGTGTTCTTTTATTGAGTAGAAAAATAAATTAATGCATGATATAACATCTGTTATTAATATACAAATTCTTACTACAATACGATCAATCTATTTTTATGATATAAGAAGCTATTGTTTAACTCATTTCGTTGTTTATAATTCAAAACTAAATCAAAGTTCAAACACCAAGGTTTATTAGTTTCATCGGAAATACTCCTTATTAAGAAGGTCTTCAAAATGTCCTCTAGTTTAGGTAAGCAAATAAAACCCAATTAGATAAATCTAGCCGCCCCCCCCAAAACGAATGATGTATCATTTCAACAAGATAAAAATATTCCAAGGCTTGTTTCAATTAAATATTGAAAATAAAATAAAGTAATGGATATTATATTATTGAGGAGTTTACAAACTGATTTTATGCATAGATAAATATACATATATAAAAGATTAAGGTTGGATTTAGTAGAGGGGGCTTCCTAAAAAAAATTAGTGGGTGATGTTTAGATTTTTTAGGAATATTTTGAAGTGGGCGGTTCCATATTTTTTAAGATATATTTTAAAGTGGTGGTTCCATGAATTATGAAGTGTAGTTTAAACTTACAAGTTTAAATTCCTAAATTTAGGGGAGTTAGTGAATTAGATGTTCAGTTTATTTTCTCGGTGTATAAGGGTCTTCATATGAATAATCTTATGGAGGCTCAGGCCATTTTATTGGCTGTGGAGCGGGGCAGTCAATTGGGATGGCCCAGGATCATATGTGAGTCTGACTCCCAGGTTGTGGTGAACTTACTGAAAAGGCAGTATTTGGATAATGTGAGCTGGCAGCTGGCTTTGATTGTGGAACAAATTCTCACTCTTTCTGCCTCTCTGGAGGATATTACTTTCAATCATATTCCTCGTGAATGGAATGGTGTTGCTGATTGCTTGGCGAAATGGGCTTCTGATCATATTCATGATTGGAATTTGGTGGATCGGGGTCAACTACCCCCGGATTTGTCTCATCAATTGGATCACTTGGTTGATATTGATAGGGCCATTTAATGCCCTTGCTTTGTAACTTTTCCTTGATTTAATAAATTTTTTACCCCTTGATGTTAAATTTTATTATTTTGCATTTTCAATTCAACAAAGTAAATAAATATGAAATAGTAAAAATAATAATTGGAAAGAATTTAAAAACTCATATGATTGACAAATGGTTGAAAATAACTTAAGTTGGTAGGGAAATTTCTAGCCCCATCCTAATTGCATTTATATAATTTTTCAAAACTAAAAAGTAGGAGCTACTATTGTTTTGAGAAAGATTCTAATTAATCTTGTAACATAATTTTTTTTCTCTATATGACTCTTTATTCCTTCAAAATAGATCTTGAAGGTTCCCCATAGGAACCCAACCTAAAATAAGAGCCCTAATAAATTAAATCTCCTCAAAACAGGTCACAAGTTGTTGGTGCTCATCTAGATTAGAAAGTAGGCAATAAATGTTTGAGGATTAAGTGATTTGTAAATTTTTTTTATGTAGGATTTGACACTCTAAGATTTGGAATACTTAAGGATGGTAGATATATTTTCAAATTATTAATCTATTTTTAGAATTTAGTTTAATGTCGTATAACTTCAAAAACAATAGAGTTAAGTTACATATTAGGATGTTGATTCTAAAGATGTCATATAGGTTGATGAGAAGGAGGAACATGATAAATTAGTTAAGGTAATCATTCATAATGATAGTGACTTAGACTTATAACGTGAGTTTGATGCAATATTAGCGAATGTTGATTAGACTTAGAGGGAGATCTTCTTATGTTTTTATTAAATTCTACACAATAGGAACATGCAATCTTTTGATATTTTGTTATATTTTTTATATAATATATATGTACATTGTTAATGGAAGTAATAAAATTTATCTAATATATGTTTATATTTCATGTAAAATATTAATTTATTTCTATTGTTATGCATTGAGATTCTATAATATAAATGATGAATGTCTCATTAATATTTGTTAGTATAAATAGATACCTTATCTATCTAGCTAGACTTTATTCTATCTAGGAGAGTCTTATTCACACTAGTTAAGTCTCTACTTAGGAAATTTTTTCCTTTTGTCTCACTTCATGTGGTTGATATACATGTTTTCACGTTTTGAGACACCGAATAAATGCATACTTCACATTCTCATACACTTGTCATAAGAGCATACATGTGTGGCACCTTTGGAGGGGTAGTCAATCATTCAATCCTACCTTCCTATCTCCTCTACCTTATCTATATATGTAAGGTTTTCATTGTACATTTACACAATCATTTTTATATGATAGACATCATATTATGATTATTTCATTTCACTAGTGGAAGGTTATTTTGTGGTTTCAAATTTTGTCTTCTCCAACTTTGTATCATCTACTTAACATGGCCTAGTTGCTGGTAACATCATCATCCTTACATGCATTGCTCTATATGTTTCACTTAAGGGGGTGTGAGTATAAATATAGATATTACCCATTTAGATAGATTTTAGCATACCTATGAGAGTCATATTCACACTAGTTAATTCTCCACTTAGGGACATTTTTATTTGTGTCTCACTTCATGTGGTTGAGACACCCAATCCATGCACACTTTACACATTCAAACACTTGTGATATGGTCACACATGTGTTGCACCTTTGAAGGGGTAGTCATTTGGTTAGTCCTAACTTCCTACTTCCTCTACCTTGTCTATATATGTAAGGCTCTTATTATACATTTATACACTCTCATTTTTATATGAGAAAAAATATTTTGTTTTAGTAGTGGAAGGTTATTTTGTGCTTTCAAATTTTGGCTTCCCCAATAGTATTATCGTACAAATATTTGAAAAAAAATAAAATATTTTTTTAATATCCATCCTCTACCATCCCCAAAAATTCAAGGCCTCCTAAATATATTCATCCTAAAAATATGTCCAACCATAAATTTTTTTGTATAACATAACAATAAAATCATCTTGTAGATCAACCTTTTTCTATCATAGTTGTAGAAAATTCTATGCTAGATTTTTCTTGATGTTGAAAAATAAATCTTTTGAAGCATACAATAGAAGCTCTTTTTTAAAATAATCATTACAAGAAAAAAAGTATAACTACTTGTAGAATAAAAAAATAGCTCATTATGGAAATGGTCATTAGAGGTGTAAACTTTTTTACATATATTTCATCTTAATTTTTTTAAATTTTACCAAATGGTGATATTTAATTGCAAGATGAATGTATAGTAATGTTTCATATTGAATAATATTAGAATGGGTACATGGATACTCATGTTGTTGAGATATTATTATTTATTTTTATTCTCCCAATTGATTTAGAATTTTAGTTGCATTGGAATTTATGAAGGAGGCAGAGTATGATGGTGGCAATTACAAGTTGATATAATGACATTTATACCACTTTCCTAATCCTAGTTAGTTAGGAGGAAATATAGAGGATCAATTGCATTATTAGGTCTTTCCTATGTGAGTTGATTATTGAATATCAATGCCATTCTTGGGAGGTGTGCCTATGTGGATAGTTATGAGAAAAAAATGATGTCCATTACCATAATTTACTATTGTTGTAATATGCCCTTCACGTGGGGCATGGCATTTTTTTTGGTATTAATAACAGATTAAACACCAGAGTACTGTTAGAGTTATCATGCATTAGCTAATAATTAATTAATCTTTAATTGATTATTAGTTTAATTTACTCACATGCACTTAAGCTAAACTTAGGAGTACTTTTATGCTTTTATTAGTTGAGCTAATATTAAATCATTATGTCTTATCTCATGTGATGTTGACGCTTGTCATGATCTAGTCCCTTTCTCATTTAGGGTTTTGCTCTTGTAAGCACTCAACCCTCATTGTAATTATCATCTCGAGTTTTCATATCTTTTTGAGAGTCCATTTAGGGTTTTTCTCCTATAAAGAACTCAACCCTCATTGTAATTATCTCTAGCTTTCATATATTTTTGAGAGTCTCTTTCATTTTATAGCTTTTTCTTTTTGAGGAATATTACATATATTGTTTGGAGATCTATTGTGTAGAAGGTGTATTTTTTTTTGTTGATCTTGTGGCTCATGGTTTTGTGCCTTTTCACAATTCTAACAAGTACACTGTATCCACAACTTATTACAACATAAAATCTACCACATAGAAACACTAGAGATCATAACTTCCTATATCACTTTAGATAGAGTATCCAGTAAGAAAGGTTTGGACTGCACAATACAATACAAAAATATACACATATGGGCATGAGTCAGACTATACACATAATACAAAAAGATGCCAAAAGTACATATGTAGAAAACAATTAGCCTTCATTCCCAAAGTTACTTCTCTCAATACAATCATCCATGGAACCCCAGTTAACTAGGGTATTGATTGCATCTAACTCCTCATTGGAGAAGACCTCTTCAATTTCATAGTTTTAGTTTGTGTATATTTTTGGTCCTTTTTCTTCCCTAGTGTTCTTCCCAACCTTTTTCTGATTGTTGAATTCTTTCCTGAAGGCCTCTAGTGCTTTCATGAATACTGTCAAGTTGGGTTACCCCTACTACCAGGAATGCTCATACTTGATCTTGTTTTGGTGAATGAGTACCACCTCATATTTTAAAATCTTGAAGAACTTTCTCTTTGCTATTTCTGTGGCGGCTATTACCCATAATGAAACGTTGAAGAATGTGAGTCTTTTAGTTGAATCAGTAAGTAACCTCCAAACCCCATGGTATTTGTTCTCATTTCCTACCTTCCATATGCACCAAACAATTTCAGTAGATAGTAAAAAACAAAATAAATTCTTATCTTTACTCAATTTTCTATCATTTCCCATAAGGATCTTCCATTTATTCCCCAAATTCTTTGATCATTACAAAATAATTTCCATATCTCATTAGCATAAAACACTAAAAAAATATGATGAATAGTTTCAGGAACTCTACAAATATTACAAATATCATTGTCACCATTATTCAATTTGTAAGGAATATTTTGCAACAAAACTAGCCATCTAAAATAGGTATTTTTAGCATCAATCCCAATATGCCAAAGAAAACAAAAAGCCTTTTTCCAATATTTGCTTCCAGGGTTGGTCTTCCAAACCTTATTTAGGTAGGAAATAGGGATATTGGAGTAAATTATTTCCTTATAAATAATCTTGGTCTTGACCTCTTGTAGAGGGAGAGTTCCCTTCTACAAGACCTTAATTAGCTTATCATTCCAGTTTTCTATTTTGAGATTTGGAATCCAGGTTTTGCAGGCCTCCTTAATAAAAAAATAGGTTCTTATATTAGAGTGGGGTAATCCATAGTCTTCTCTTAATTGATCCCAACAAATTAGATTCTCGTCCCTTATGATATTGTTGAAAGTTTTAATACCAGCCTGATTCCATTTTTTTGCAGAACAACCTTGTAACAAGGCCAATGGTTTCCCATTGTGCTCTAAATTCCACCATATGGATCTTATGGGATGGATTAGATTGTTGTTTTAAAGATCAATTACAAGAGGAAAAGTGAAATGATCACTAATGGATTCCCAAGCCCTCCAAATACTTTTGAAAAACATTGAACTTGTAGGCAATATTGGGTACTTGGTGATGAGAAGATCACTGAAAGGTAGTACCTTTCAGGATTTTTCCAACTTGGGGAATACTTGAGAGATGTTTTCCCTGACCAAAGATTTCCATGGATCATTCCCATCAATGGCCTTGATGATCCACTTGGCAACTAATGCAATGCAATGTTTTTTTAGATCTTTGAGGCCCAGGCCCCTATTAGCCTTTTCCAAAAAGCACCATTCCCATTTAACAGAGTGCAAATTCATTTTACCTTTCCCATCTAACCACATAAATCCTATGATTTTCTTTTGAACCTCATTAACTTAATAAATATTGAAAAAATAGACCGAGGCAAAGTAAAGTGTGTAAGAAAGAATATTTTGACAAACATGAATCCTACTAGCTAGTGAGAGGAACTGCCTATTCCACCCATCCAACTTCTTGTCAATTTTGGCTTTTAACAAGAGCCACATTTATTTAAAATTAGGTGAAATTGATAATGGGATCCCTAGATATCTTACCTTCTTTTGAGGATCCCCTTGAACTAGATGTCAAATTTTTGTAGCCAGCTAGGAAGTGTATCTAGCAATCTCAGTATTATAGAATTTGTCCTTGAAACTCTAGCTCTAGAAGCAAGGCATAATATATCAATTTTATTCATTAGATTGGTTAGATTACCCTCTTGCAGATCCACAAAAATAGAGGTATCATCAAAAAATTGAATGTCCAGGAGATCAATTTGATCAGGTAACACCATACCTTTCACCTTAGGGGAATTATAAGCATCTCTTAGAAGATAATGTAGGGCATTAGATGGAATTACGAATAGGGAAAGGGTATTGGGGTAGCTCTACATAATGGACCTTTCTAATTAGAATACCTTATATTTGGAACCATTCACCTCCACCTAAGTAGTTGTATCTTTAAATAGAATGCCGATCATGCTGGAAAAATCTTGCACAAACCTAAGGGCTTCAAGAGCCATTTATAGAAAAGGCCATTCCATTATGTCATATGCCTTCTCAAAGTCCAAAAAAAGAATGGAAACATTCCATTAAGAGCATTTAGCTTAGTCCAAGGCCTCCCAACTAGTCAATAGGTTTTCAAGTATGTATCTACCCTTTATAAGCCTTATTTAGGTGGAGTTTATAGACTTGAGAATATTTGCTAGCATTAATGCTAATACCTTTGCAAGAACCTTATAAGAAACATTCAACAAAGTGACGGGCCTCCAAAATTTTATCAATATCTTATCCCCCTATTTTGGCAGGAGTTTAATAATCCCTTGATTAATAGAAGTTCCCAATTATCCTTTGGTAAGAGATTCCATGTAGACTTGATGAAGATCATCACACAGACCTTGTAAAAATCAAAAGGGAGCCCATCCACCCTAGGATATTTGTCATTCCTCATTAAAGTGATTGCTCTTTTGATTTCTTCCTTGGTTATAGTGGTAGAGAGTTGAGAACTATCCTCAAAGATTTTAGAAGGAATTAATCTCTTGATCTTGTCTCTAGCTTTAGAACATTCCCCACCACTATCCTCTGACCTAAATAGATATTTGTACAGAATAGGGAGAACTACAACACGATCACTTCTTGACTTGACAAGGTCACACCATTATGGAAAATATAATGAATTTTCTCTTTTAGCCCTTTCTCCTTAATATACTCGAAGAAAAATTTAGATCCTTTGTCACCATTGTTTAACCAATTGAGCTTGGCCCTAACTTTTAAGCCTTGAATTCTACTAGTTTGTAATCTCCTAAGATAAATTCTAGCTTTGTTAAGCTCTTCATAGAGTTTCTCACTCATTGGTTCTTCTTGAATTCTAGTTTTAGCTTCTAGTAGTTCATCTTCGAGGTGGTTCTCCTCCCATCTTCTATCCATTTCCCTCTTTTTACCTAATATTTGAAAGATTATTATCCATGCCTTCATCCACCTTTCAATTGGTCCATAGTCCTTAAGAAACCATTTGTTGACTCCTCTTAAGGTGTTTATAGCCTCTATCCAATCCTCATCCTTCAACAAAATAGTGTTAAGAATGAAGTTATTCCTTCTCTTGGGGCTTATCTTTATACCATTATTTATGATTATATTGGCCTTGATCAGGTGGTGGTTGATGAGCCCAAAATGTGCTCATAGTTTGGATACTATGATGAACTTTTAATGCCTTTACTTTTATTATTTGTGGTTGTTTAAAACTCTTTTGAAACCTTTTATGGGGATATCCTGTAGCAAAACACTTTCATGTTCCTGCAGCTTATTGTGTTGACCTGACTGCATTTATTACCCTGTTGACTCCCTAAATGACTGGTATATCGCATACAGTTTTTGAATGATGAAATAGATTTAAATGTGTGATTAATGAACATATATTGTGTATATGCCATACACCTTTTCTTTCACATCTATTACCTTTGTATCACAAGTTGTTGAAGAATGATCAAGTCAAGTGCAGCCGATCTCGGCCATGCAGTAAAGTCTATTTCCTGCACGACTTCGAGGACGCTCTAGCGAAGACTCTTTGATCAAAACCGTTGGGAAATATTTTTAATGATAGTTAATCTGGAAAGAGTGGAGCGCTATATTCTCTCCGGATCGGGTTGAACGTATAAATTCATTATGAAGTTTGTTCCTTGATTCGGGGATATACTTTATTTCCACGCCTTTCTTTGATAGGGTTAGTTAGTTATTTTCTCTCCTCGATTTTAATAAAGTTCTCCTCCTCATGAAAGTGAGAAGGAGATGATAGTTAGATAAGATAGAAGCATAGCATAGCTATATCATGGGTAGAGTCGATGATAATGAAAGGACCGCTTGGATTACAGACAAAATTTTGTTGTTAGTTTCTATATCAACAAAGCAATGTACACCATTCTGTTTTCATGAATAAAGTTTGATGAAGTTCTGAGTTCAGCACCTGTGTAATCAGTAGATGCTTTCTAAGGGGGCCCACTTAGTAAGTATCTGTAGCTAGTTAGTTAGCTATTCTTTTCTGTTGATCTTCAGTTAGCTTTCATCTTTGAAGTTTTCATACAAACTCAGTCTTGTATTGCTCCTGCAGCATAAGGCCAATTCTTAGTTTGTGTTTCAGTCGTAGCTGTTATGGTTTCTGTTTTAATCAAATCATAGTTGAGTTAAAAGAACTTTGCATTACCTTTCCTGTAGCGTGGATAGAATTCCCTTCTAAGTATTTATTTCTGCTAAGTTTTGACTGAAACTAGTTCTTAGTGCATATATTTTGCCGTGCCATTTAAAGTATACGTCCCCTGGTTTGACAAGTAAATGAATGCCCATAGAGAGATATTAGTCACCTGTTGGAATGTCCAATTCCTAGGAAAGGTTTTACTGTGATTATCATATCCTTTTGTGGGTGCGGCCATTTTTGGTGTCGTTGCCAGGGATGGCATTAAGCTAAGGATTTGTCAGAAGTCATTTTTAGTATTAGTTTAGTTTGTTAGTCAAAAATTTTCAAAATCTTTCAAACCACCATTCATCGTATTGCATGCATAGAAGAAGAAGAGACGCACTGGGAAGGTTCCTCCCTGAAAACCTGTTTGTTGAACTACCATTTAACCCAACTGACGAAGAACCTAAGGAAAATCCATTCGCTCTGTTATTCCGCAAAGAAGCAAATATGGCAACATTCCGACTTAATAATCCACTTTTGAGGCTTCCTCTATCGTTCTCAACGAGATACTGACAATCTTAAGAATATACCTTCTTCACTACTTCCAAAATTCTATGGCCTAGTTACAGAGGACCTTGAAACTTTTCTGTTTGAGTTTGATGTTCTCTGTCGCAGTTATGACTACAATATAGATGCCCATAAGCTGAAGTTATTTCCTTCCACCTTGAAGGAGGGAGCTCTTAGATGGTTCATGAGTCTGGGAAGAGGTGTTGTTGATAGTTGGGCAACCATGTAGATGAAATTCTTTGAGAAGTATAAAGAATATTGTAAGAGTGCCAATAAAGGAGA
>VDFB02087034.1:0-25783 GCA_007258455.2 Sequoia sempervirens | reverse complement strand
TATATATATATATGTATATGTATATATATATATATATGCAAATGTACTATATACACACATGTGAAACCCCACAAAGAACAAGAAATCTTGATTTCTAGATTCACCAAAAACACAAGCTGGATTAAGTTTTGTGCACCTTCTGCAAAGGTGGGTGCAGGTTATTTTTTGTTTTTAGCAAGGGAGGGTGGTTGGAAATCCAAAATAAATGTCTCGCCTGTGATAATATTTTGCCTATTTTTGTGCAAACAAGTTGGCGAGAAGATGTCTATTTGAAACAAGCAAGAAGAGTTGCATGTGGAAGAAACCCTCAACGATATTGTTTGCTTTGTGGTTGGCGGTTATATTGTTTGATTTTCCATAAGGTACTCTTGATTGTTCCAAATACCTTGTTTGATTTATGGTTCGTGTTTTGTGTGTGTGGTTTTGCATGGATTTCATACTATGATTTTTTTTGTGGGTTTGTGTTTACGGTTTCCGTTAAAAGAACACCACATAAATATCACAAACCACACCTTTTGGAGCCATCCATACATGCAAAAAATCACAAGATAACCTTCAACCACCTTCACAAAAATTGCACGGCATTCAACACACTTGCAGCCTAACAAAAGATTGTCCTTTGTGCTTGTAGCCACCTTTAGCAACAACATAAACCTAAGAATGACACCGAACAATACAATACCGATAACTACATGGAAATTTGTTTTGTTTTCCAAGGACTTTAAAACAAATGTTACTTGCACCATCACCACTACACGGGAACCATACAACAATTAATGCTAATGACATTTTGCTGGCCTCCTCTACACTTCTGTAATTTTTCCAAACTCCTCTATCGTTGTAACAAATGCCTACCACCTTTGACACGAAAATGGAGTCCCAAGTTTGGCAACTTAAACCGGGAGGGTTGAAGAAAAATCCAGGCCAAACTATAACCACCATCTATATATATCTACACACACATGTATATATATATATAAATCATTTTTACACACACATATATACATATATGTACACATATACACATATGTACACATATACATATATATAGAGATACACACACACACATATACACACATATATATACATACACATATATACATACATATACACATACATATATATATACACATATCTATATATATACATATATATCTATATGTATATATATATAAATCAAAATCATTTTTACATACACATATACATATATATATATGTCTGCACACACATGTAAATATATATAAATCATTTTTACAGACACATATATCCATCTATATATATCTACACACACATGTATATATATAAATCATTTTTACACATACATATATACATATATATATGATACACACACACACACACACACACACACACACATATATATATGCACACACATATATATACATACACATATATACACATATACATATATACATACATACATGTACATACACACACACACATATATATATACACATATCTATATATACATATATATTTGTACGTATATATATATATATATATCATTTTTACATACACATATACATATATACACACACACATGCATGTATATATATATGTATAAATGCATGTATATATATATGTATAAATGCATGTATATATATATACATATATATATATAGACATAGATGTATATACATACATTTGGTGGCTATGTTTGTAACAGAATTAAATTGTAGAGGATATGGAATTTTTGTCGATTGTTATTGTATAGATCGGCCTATATTGTGGCTTTCTGCATGTAGGTGCCTGTAGAAAGTAATGTTGTTTGATTTATGGCTTTCATTTTCTGTTTTGATTGGAACAGATAAAAAAAAAATAATGTTGTTGATTCTATCTTGAAAAGTTTGTATTTTTTCAATTTCTGGGGAGATTGTGTTGACAAAGGAGCATTTCTTGTATGGGTTTGTTACTGTCAAGCTTTGTAGGGTTTGTGTTAAATGCTTGTGTTTTGTGGCTATGTATCCAGTGGAATTAAATTGTACCGAATATGGAGTTGTTGTGGATTATTTTTGTATAGCTCGACCTATATTGTGGCTTTTTGCATGCGGGTTTATATATATATATATATATATATATATAGATCGTTTCTCTACCTGGGTTGTTGTTGAAACCAATATTGGTCATGCTTGGAACACAATAAAATAATTAAAGCTATTGATTCTATGTTTGCTTACAATAGGTATCATTGATTACTATTCTTTGCCCTAGGCTATACACGGTATATTTTAATATCAATATATATATGTAACATTAGAATTATTAACGTTATGGAGTTTTGGTTGATTCTTATTGTATAGCTCAAACTATATTGTGCCTTTCTGCATCTAGCTGTGTATTGAAACCACTATTGTTTGATTCATGGCTTTCATTTTTTGGTTATGGCTGGAACAAAGTAAAATAATTATATATATGTGTACATATATACATATATTTATATATATTTCAATTTTCGGTGGGTCTCTCTCTATGGCTGTATACATATATACACATATATGTCTATATACACATATATATACATATATATTCTTGTATAGTTTGTGTTTGATATTTGCACTTTGTGGCTATGTTTGCAATGAGATAAAATTGTAGAGGCTATGGAGTTCTTGTCGATTGTTATTGCATAGCTCAAGCTATATTGTGGCTTACTCCTTGCAAGTGGCCGCTGAAAGCACTGTTGTTTCATTTATGCCTTTCATTTTCTACTTATGGTTGTAATAGAATAGAACAAATGTATTTCAACTTCTAGTGAGTCTCTCTTTATGGCTATATACATATATACATATATATGTCTATATATACATATATACATATATATATACACATATATATACATATATTGTTGTACGGTTGTGCTTGATATTTGCGCTTTGTGGCTATGTTTGCAATGAGATAAAATTGTAGAGGCTATGGAGTTCTTGTTGATTCTTACTGCATAGCCGAGGCTCTATTGTGTCTTACTCCTTGCGGGTGGCCAATGAGAGCACTGTTGTTTCACTTATGCCTTTGATTTTTTGCTTATGGTTGTGACAGAATAAAACAATTAATGCTATTCATTCTATTTTTGGTTACATTAGGTTTTATTGATTATTGTTCTCCCCTTAGGCTACATAGGATATATTTTAATATCAATATATATAAGATTAAAATTGTTAAGGTTATGGAGTTTTGGTCAATTCTTATATTTCTACATCTGGGTGGCTATTGAAACCATTGATGTTTCATTAATGGCTTTTGTTTTCTTCTTATGGATATCAATATATATATGTAAGATTAAAATTGTTAAGGTTATGGAGTTTTGGTCAATTATTATATTTTTGCATCTGGTTGGCTATTGAAACCATTATTGTTTGATTCATGGCTTTTGTTTTCTGCTTATGGCTGGAACAAAATAAATTAATTATATATATGTGTACATATATACATATATTTATATATATTTCAATTTTTCGTCGGTCTCTCTCCATCTGGGCTACCATTGCAACCAATATTGATTCATTTAGCATTCACGCTCTTGTGGTATTGTTTTGCATAAGGCATTGTTCACTGTTGTTGTCTTCATTAGGCTTTAATGTTATTTGATTTATGTCTTTCGTTATCTCGCTATGGTTGGAACAGAATAAATTAATTAATACTCTTCATGCTATGTTTAGTTACATTAGGTATTATTGATAATTGTTCCCTACCTTAGGTTGTACTTGTGTCAACTTTGTTGGGAATTTTCATCAGCCTTAGCATTTTTCCCTCTTTTTCTAGCGCCAGGGTAGACTTGGCGGATGGGCTATAGTTTGGTCGGTATTTTTGTCAGGCCTGCTGGTATATGTATATGTATATATATATACACACACATATACAGATATAGTGGTGGATAGCTTATAAGTTTGCTCAGAATATATATATATACACATTTGTATACATATATACATATACATACAAATATATATATATACACACACACATATACAGATATAGTGGTGGATAGCTTATAAGTTTGCTCAGAATATATATATACATATGCCTATATAAATATATATACACATTTGTACATACATACATACATATATATACAGATATATATATATATATACATATTTACAGATATAGTGGCGGCTAGCTTATAAGTTCCCTCAGAAATTTGCTCGGCCTCCCAGTTTTCTAGCCTTCCAATTCCCGTGAAAAAGGTGGTGGAGGCAGCTGTTGGTTGCTTTGGGAATAGGGCGGTGTTTTCCAAGCCACGTGGATAGAGAAGGCTTGGAAATTAAATGCTAGTTCGCATCAACATTAATTGATGTATGCTTTGCATGTACTGGCAATGGTCCTAATAAGACCAACAATAAATGGAAGCCATAAATGTAACAATTTAGCCTAACGCAAACAACAGTGAACAGTCCCTTATGCAAAACAACATGGAGTACATAACATTAACTATTTTACTACATTCCAACCATCGCCACAAAACAAAAAATGTGAAGGAAACAATATTGTTATCCACACTCACCCAGATGGCCAAACTCGCAAAACACTAAAAAATGACAGTGCCAAATGCATAGACAAACATACACGCAAAAGCTGAACCATAAATCAAACAATATCGTTGTGAACAAAGTATTGCCATCTACACCTGCTCATATATCTACCTGTGGACATAGTTGTAAATATGTCTCTATTTGCATATGCATATACATAAATACACATCCATGCAATTGACATTTCCTTGTCCTATACAACTTCCTCGTACATATGTGTGTAGATATTCAGTTGCCTCTTGGTTATCTATGCATATATGCATACACAATTCAAAATTTACAACTATCTGTGAGTTATTCTAGAAACATAAACAAAAACACGGCTACCAACAATGCCTCACATACAAAACCCACAAAACACAGAAAGCTCCCAGTAACATACCGACTCAAAACCTTCACCACGAAAATGCCAACCCTAAATGAATTAATATTGGTTTCAACCGTAACGCAAATGGGGTGATTCACCAAAAAACACAACACGTTAACTATTTTACGGCCATTCACACAAGACCCTTATTGTCTTGAGTTTTATTTTATAGTTTACATGTACACATTGCTATCCTTCTCAGATAGCATTTACAAAAAAATTCAAATGCTTTAGGGAAAACCCACAAAAGACAAGAGATATCAATTTGAACATTCACCAAAAACACAATAGATTAACTATTTTCCAACCATTCACATAGAACCCAAGCCATAAATGGAACAATATAAACAACAGTCACTAACATGCCAAAACCCACAAAACTATAGTCTTTCCAAGAACAATCGACACAACGAAACAATATTTATTTCAAGAATAACCTAGATGAGATGCACCTTTACCCGCTTCCTTCAATAACACCCCTTCTCGCTTGCTTCCTCTTTCCTCCGTTCTTTCTCGACAACCTGCCAAACAAGACCACAAAATTATCACAACCCTCACCATTTGCAACCATTGATGCATGCAAGAAAACATAAGATAACCTTCAACCACCTCCACAAAAATTGCACAGTCATTCGACGCACTTGCACCTTCACAGAAACTTTCCCTCTGCACTCACTGCTACCTTCAACAATAACAAAAACCCTCAAAATGACACCGAAGAATACATTATCGATAACTGGACAGACATTCATTTTGTTTTCCTAGGACTTTAAAACATATGTTACTTGCACCATCACCACTACATGGAAACCATACAGCAATCAATGATGATGACATTTTACTAGCCTCCTCTACACTTTGGTAATTTTGTCGGACTCCTCTATCCTCGCACCAAGCACCCACCACCTTTTACACGGCAATGGAGACCCAAGTCTAGCACCTTAAACCAGCAAGGCTGACAAAAAATCTGACCACACTATAACCCATCCACCAAGTTTTCTCCAACGCCAGAGAAGTCAGAAAATGGCAAGGCTAACAAAAATTTTGGCCAAAGTTGACAAAAATAGCCTATCGGCTAACTAAAATTTTATAAAATAGGGTAAAATGAAGGTTTATTGATTATGTTTGAGAATAAAAATAAATTTATTTTTAAAACTCAATATTTAATCATACATTTAGAAGAAGATATACATACTTGAAGAACTTGGAACCCCATTTGATCCCTTCTTGAGTCTTTTCCAATAAAAAAATTGGAATATAAGAGTAGAAGATCCTTTTCTCTATTGAGCCAATACCAGCTTTGAACCCTTCTCTCAATACAAGATTTTGAAGTTTTTTGAGGGCCCTTGAAAGAGGATAAAGGGTTGTATTTATAGGAGATGTATGCTTGATCAACGGTTAGGATTTGATAGCAAAATTGATGGTTAAGATCGAAGGAGAGAATTGAAAGGTTCCATTTTGACTCATGAAAGGATAATAATGAATTATTCAAAATAAAAAGATGGATAATGGTGCACATGAAGTTTCTTGTTTCATGCTTAGTTAACTCATGAGGAAGAAAGATGTTTATAAATGGGAGATTAGTTAACTGATAAGGTAATATTTATATTTTAAAATGATATGGAGTTAACTGATGAGAGGAGAGGAGATGACTGGGAGAGAAAATATAAATATTGATTTATAAACATAACAAGTAAATAAAATTTATTTATTTTCATCCTCCCATAATTTTGAAAATATTTATATTGCCAAGTGTCTTTTCTTTTATTCCATATTAAATAAATTTTACATCTTAAATTTTATTTATTTATTTATAAAAATATATATTTGATTTTTTAAAAGATTTTAATCTATTGATTTTATTTTATGCTTCCTTTAGTTCTAACTTTATAAATTATCCTTAATAAAATAAAAATAATTATTATTTCAAACCTTGTTATATTAAAAAAGAGTTTTACAAAGGTTCCAAGGAAGAAGGTTTTTACATCCCTCCTCTCTTATATTGTGCATTGTCTTGATGCACGTGTAGATGCCAAATAAAATTTAACAAATTCATTGATCAAGATTCTTTTATTGGGTCTCATTATCCATAGATTACTGTTTCAACTTATTCATTTATATTTGGCATCATTTATCAAAGTTATTTGTAACAAAAGATATATGGTGTATAAATAAAAATATTCATACATAATCATCTCAAATATGAGAACAACACCAATTAAAATAAATATTTTTTTCAACAATAAGAAAGAAATATATTCATTCCACAATAATTCATAAAATGTATAAAATCATATTCATTCCAAGAGTAAGTAAAAATTATCCATTTTTCTTCATCAATATGTCATAAAATATCTTCACTTCAACATTAAATCATCAAATGGATTTGCATCAATAAACAATAAGATATATTTATTCCAACAATAAGCCATTAACTCCAACAATAATTTAGAAAATGAATCCACTTTCAAGAATAAGTCTCAAAATACACCATTTTCAACAATGAGTTATAAAATGTATCCTTTTGAACAATAAGTCAAAAGGATATATTCATTCTAACAATAATTCATAAAATATACTCATTAGATAACAATAAATCATGAAATGTATTCATTTCAACAATAAGGTGCAAAATTTGTCCATCAATAACAAATCATAAAATATATCGATTCCAACAATAAGTCGTATCAATACCATCAATAAGGTATAAAAGGTATATTATAAAAACAATAAGGTATAATTTTTTTATAAAAAATATCCAAGGTCATAAGATAAATATATATTAAAACATGGTGGCTAAAATATTCAAAAATAAATCAAGAAAATCTTCATAAATATTCAAGGATTCATCAAGATCAAAGGAATATCAAATCCAAAAAGTTATAATTAACACACACAATAAACAAGAATTAAATACAATAAAGTGATCAACAAAAAAAGTTTCACAAAATTTTGGTTTGTAGTTCAAAAATTATGTACTTTTAATTTACACAAGTCATAGTAGGCTCAAGGCCTAGCTTCCTAACCTTGCTTTGATACCAAATGTAACAACCCAATCCATTACCCCAAGAAAACATCACATTTCTTTTTTCTTTTTGATAAATCCCAAACTCAACTAAAACTAATAATAAATTTAAAAATATAATATTTTTTTCCTTTTATTTCAAAGGAATAAATTAATTATGAATTCATTCTAAATAAATATAATTATGGATTCATTTCAAATAAATTTAACTAAAATTTTATAAAATAAGGTAAAATAAAGGTTTATTGATTTTGTTTGAGAATAAAACTAAATTTATTTTTAAAACTCAATATTTAATCATACATTTAGAAGAAGATTTACATAAAATTCCTAAAACAAGATCAGAAAGTATCTTCTGTTGACCTTTTCCATTGATGTCTAATCAGAAGAAATGGAACTCAAAATGCTATATCTACTAAGGAGAGAAAGTGGAACTTGGTTCTAACACATTAGACTTGTCTTTGTGTGTGTCCAGATGGTTTCATTGGTGGCCTTTTTTTATTTTACATCAATGATAGAGGAAGAGATTGTTCAAAAAATGTTGTCATTGATGTCAAATGTGCTCACTATAGTCAAGAGGCAGCAATATCTTTTTAGGATTTCTAATAGCATAACTTTCTATATTGGTAATTATACTTCATATTATTTTGAGTTGTAAAATTATATGTATATTTCTAGCTATACTTGATAAAAATAAGTTGAGGATCGTCTGTGTTTTAGATATATCTTCAATATCATGCATGCATCCAATTGTTATGATAGAGGTAATCTAGAAGTTTGTACCAGAAGTTGGATGTTAGTTTCTCAGAGTAGATTCTTTTCTTTGGTGATACTATTATGCTCTATATTCTTTGTTGGGTGAGACTTAAAAGTGACAGAAGGCTCTTTCTTATTGTGTATTAATTGGTTAATGTTTTGAAACTATGAGGTAATGGCTAGTAGTGTGCAATATCAAAAAGTATCATGGAGTATTACGATAGGTCTGGGTTAAGGATCATGAAGAAGTGCATGACATCATTGTATCTTGGTAGCAAAAAAAATTGATTTAGGACCAACCTATTACAAATCACATGGAATTCAAATTTAGGTCCACCTTATGTCATCTTGGTTATTTACAAATCTTTGGTCAACATGGAAGATTTTTATGCAATTTCATGTATATATTCCTTAGTTGAGTAGACACACAGTATTAAGTATAATTTAAGGGAGTATAAATTGAAGATAAGTTGGTGAATATACAAAGAGACTATCTTGTGGACATAGAGGGTTACATCTCAGAGTGTGTGTTATTACCAAAAGATATTATGAATAGTGGAAGAGTCTTTGTAGTCAATTTGGAAAGCCTATGAGATGTGTTCAACTATATTGAAGATTCACAAGATTCATCTATGTAATATGGTAGGAATGGTGTTCTACTTGTACTAATCTATGTTTGAGATTGGTGTCTCTCAAAGATTGGTGTCTACATCTATATAATTGGGGATTAGTGTCTCCAAAATGTTGGTGCCTACTTCATATTGTAATTTAATTAACTTGTTATATTCCTGCTTTGTGAGGTTAGATTTAGATAGTAGATCCAAGTAGCTATTCTCACCATGGCTTTTCCCATCTTGGGTTTCCATGTATATCTGGTGTTCTCTTGTGTGAATGTGTGCTCTTGTTGTTTGATTATTAGTAATGAAGATCTAAGTATTCTGATATGTGTGGTTTAGTTAATCTTTTTAAATAGATTTGATCTATTGATTTACCCCCCTCTCAGTACATTGTGTTCCCTTAACCTTCTACACAAGCTCCTACTCAAATCTGGATTATTTTAAAAAATTCAATAGCCCACAATAGAAACCAAAGGTGATCAGGCTCTAATACCACTTGTAAGGGTGCTAAGGTACTAAAAAAACTTCCTACACTAATCTTGAAAGGAGGATAATGCAAAACTTTACAAATATTGTCAACAATTATAGAAAATTAAACAAAGATAAACATAAATATCATGCATAACACAACACATTGATTTACATGGGAAAAATCCTTTTGAGAGAAAAACACCACACTACAAAAGCTACCCAATATATCATTAAAAAATAATGAAGATTAAAATATACTTGAAAAGAAAGATTCTCACAAGAGTTTCACCAACTAAATATCTAGAGGCAACACGAGCACTGCCAAACTCTTTGAATACATGGAAATACATAGCTGTAATACACACTTGCATAAAAGAGGGTTGTCTTATATGATAAGTCAAGATAATAAAATATCTACTGTTAGATCTAAAACCTTATGATGAACGATATAAATTTACAATAATAAAATACATATAATTTAGATTTTGGGGGTGTTTCCCCTTAACCCTCACCTATCATGCAACTCTCAGACCCCCAATTGGGGTGTAATACCCTTGGATCCTATAGGGGACTTACCTCCTGCAACCCCCAAACTTACCTATCAATAGTAAACCTTATGTAATTGCATGCTTGAGACACATTTTCCCAACATAAATCACTGCAAGTCACCCCACAAAATAGTGCCCGGTAAGAAAGGACCAAACAAATGGCTAAGAGATAATTGTAGACAAACACAATAGAGGAAGATGTGGAAGAGATAAAAATTTTAGAGATAGTGGAGGGTTAGGGAGAGGCATATCAACCTCTCAAAAGGAGGCAAAAATGGTAATAGACTCTGACACCCCCTCCTCAAGTGACTCTAGAGAAATATCAACCACCAAACAAACTAGGTTAACTATGAATGTATAACTAGGTTAACTATGAATCTAAAACAAACTAATGTGATTTTATGAAAGTACAAAATTAAAACATAAAAAATAAAGACAAAAAAGTAGAATGTAGAGATAGAGGATTTTGACATGTAAATTAGGGTTCAAAATGCTTATGAATTCACTTGATTTAATTTTTTGTGAATGTATAACTAGGTTAACTATAAATCTACAATAAATTGATGTGATTTCAATAAAGTATAAAACTACAACATAGAAATTGAGGACAAAATAACTACAGAGATAGAGGGACCTAACATGCAAATTAGGGTTGAAACTTCTTGGTTAGGGGTGATGACACCCTAGACTAGAAGATCGTTCTTTCTATAATCTCTAAACAAATATCAATAGGTCATATTTTGTATGTTCTTTCCTCCTAGACTCAACTTCAAAACTTTCTCCGTTGATGAATAATTCTTCTTGCCCTAATTTGTTGAGATAGGAAACTTGAAAGTTTAATATTACAATTAGGTATTCAATCCTCTCCTAAATCCACTTCTAATGTTCTACCTACCAACAAGAGAGGGGAGAAAGGGTTGTGCCATATAGGGGCTTGCCTAAGTGAAACCCCATTTTTGCATTTCCACCTCGAGAATGGCTATGGTGATGCAAATAGTGCTTAACCTTGGTTGAGAAAAGGTAAATGGATAAAAGTAAATGATAAATGACAAGTCCTACAACTTACCACTCAGGTTTAATCTCCTTGATAGACTAAATTCATGTTTTACATCTCATGCAAATAATATTTTCTTATTCATAGGAAATCTTGCAAGTATTAGTACTTACAAAACAAATAAACATAAAACATGAACAATCTTACTTATAAATTTGATTCATTGCTAACATGAATCTTGGCTGATGAAACAAATTTAGCAATGCTACTTATTCTACTCTTGAATTTCCTTGACTAATTAGCAAGCTTATATTTTGGTGTGAACTTTGCACAAAAAAGAATTGGAGGCCACCATATAAAATTTTGATCAATAGAGAGACTAATGCAAACATAATTTTCTAGCCATTAAATCCAACACTTAATAGCATCACAAGGTTTCGAGATATGTTTGGCAACAAAAGTGCCTTTAACTTGGAGAGACTCTCACTTGGTGAGAAGAGTGCCCAAATCAAACCCTTTCTAGGCATTCCTACTAGAAAGAACACTAGAATTGACAGAATACCTAATGAATTTCCTTCTAAGGATTTAATAATTCATTTGAAAAGCAAAGTAATTCCTTGTCAATGGATTGAAAGAAGGCTTAACCCTCCAAATATTGAGGGAGGCAATAATACTGCCAAGCAACTTGGTGAAAATTGGGGTGACCATCATTGGAAGCTCAACAAAAATCACAAAGTAGTTTTTCAATCTTTAAATAAGAAGTTTTTGATAATACCAAATAGCAGGGATAGTAAACATGGATGGCAGCCAATATTTTGGAGTAAATTTGGAACTTACCAGCCAGAAAAGAGGCTTACTTATTCAATAGTTGATTTTTTATTTTCAATTTTGATGGCAACAACCTGCCAAGGAATAAAAAGAGAAGCTTGTCAAGAAAAAAGTATGCCCAAAAAGTACAAAAACTTCTTGCTCAATCCATTTTCAACCAAAATTATGTAAGCAGCTTGATTTGAGAAGAAAAAATTGCCTATAGGATTGGATCTTTTGTCACTCGATGCTTGAACCAAAAAGTAAAGGAAAAAATATCCAAACAATGAAGTGCTTGACAAAGGGAAGATAAAAGAATCATCCTCATACTCAATAAGAATGAGAAAAGAATCATTGACAAAGTGGCCATTGACCAGCTGATTGTGAGAATTGGGAAGAGAAATCTTTTAGATCATGGATTGAGAAACCATACGGATTAAAAGATAGACAAAGCCCTCAGCAATGAGCTTATAAAGAAACGGAGCCCAAAAGATTGACATATTAGAATGCAGTAGTTTGTGTGCATATACCCCACAATGTAACAAAAAATAGCCAAAAGAAACGGAGCCCAAAAGATTGACATATTAGAATGCAGTAGCTTGTGTGAGCTCATAAAGAAACGGAGCCCAGAAGATTGACATATTAGATTGCCTTATGAATAGAATGGAAGAGCCCAAAAGATTGACATATTAGAATGCAGCAGTTTGTGTGAATATACCCCACAATGTAACAGAAAATACACATGACATATAGGAAAATAAAAAATTGGAAAGAAATGGCAATGCACGTGACACTGAAATTAACTCTTTTATAATTCTTTGTCAATAAAGAAGAACGGAGACACACAATACATAATCTGCAGCGCTCAAAGCACACTATACTCTATCACATATTCTTAATACTTAGTCCAATTGAAACAATGAGTCAAAATTTGCTTTCTCTGCTACAAGGATAACAAAGACCGCAAAAGTGGCTACATACACGTTGATGGAGGTGTCAATGAAGAAAGATGGAAATGGAACTGCATAGGACCTGAACAAAATCGGTACACTTGAATAAACAGGACTGGATTGATTTATTATTTTCATAGAGTTGTTTTAGTGGTGTTGAGGATCTGGACCTCCAGGAATTTGTCTTTTGCAGTGAAATTTTGGCTTCAGCTTACTCTGCCTCAAGGATCCCGATTGCCCATTTTCTTCACTGGCAGTTTCCCCTTGTATTTGCTTATGAGTCACCTGATTTCAAATTTACAGAACACACTTCAGCTTCAGTTAGTTTTGTTTGTAATGTGGGAAAGATAAAAACAAATGGAAATATAACTGGGATTCAAGCAGACCTTTGACAAAGCCTGCTCACTGGTGGAGTTCACAACAGCAGCTTCAGCAATGCCTTCGTGGTGCTCTACCTTAAGGTATTCCATGCTTAATCTACCCCCTGCATTAAAAATAGAAGATTAAAAGAGTTCTTAGATTTTTTGAGTAATAGGAATCAGTAATTAAAATGTTTGCTTTTAAAATTATTACTACACATGCAAATTCATATTTAGAGCCAATCAGCCATGCAAAAAGAAAGTGAAATAGTTTTTCAAAATAATAGTGAATCTTACTTTATTTTGTTTTAGTTTTTTTTGGGAGAATAACCATTAAATTCTGTTCCAGTTTAATATTTTCTTTGTAAGGTGAGCTCAAGATTAGTTCACGGCAAGTGCATTGCTTAATCAATTCAAACTTCGTATGGATTTTTTTTCCTTGTTTGTATAAAATTTTGTTGTGATAAAAATTTGATTAATAAAAAATAAATAACACACATTTAACAACCCTTTCTCTTTCCACTTTAAATTTAAAGTGCCTTCATATAATTTTCAATTCTTCACAATTAAGCTCATCTCTACTAGCTCAATCAACTCTCAACTAAATTCAAATTCTATTCTTAAGATTATTGAGCACCTCTTATGGTGATTCCACTCCATCCTTTATGGAGGCATTTGCCCAAATACCAAAGTGAGCAAGTAAATGGCCAAAAGCACACCGCTTTCCAAACAAAATGTAGATATTCTAAATATTTGAAATGAAGAAGCAAAGGAGTTGTGCTTACTTTTTCTTGCTGTCCTGCCGCAACCACCAGCAAATGTTGGCTGATATAATGAGATGCTAATAAGCAAAAGCACTGTCGCAAGTATAAAGCGTGTATACAAGGCCATTGATCTCGCTCTACTTTTTCTCTGACTGCAATGAGAAAAGTCTTCAAACTCTTTACGATCTGACAATCTGATTATCTGTTGGGGATGTCTTCTAAAGAAGTCAGACGATTTATATAGTTGTAATTTGTGGACATGCTCAAATCTTAGCCGGAAAAATGACCGACTTCCCACAACAGACATTGAATTGTGAAGGCAATAATAATTTTAAAACCAAGGAAATGCTTTGATGATTCGGAAAGCTTTTAACCGCCACAAACCGTTGTTATCGTTTGATAGTCCAATAGATAAGGCTCTATTAAAAGTCGTCCTATAAGTTGCTAAGTATTTAACATTATTTTTTGGACAAATATTTTAAAATAACAGAGCGCATGCTTAGTAATTCAGATTATGCGCAGTATTTTTTTGAATTTAAGTGATGAGCAAAACCTAGTACTTTAAGCTGTCATCAACTCATTTCTATGGAGGCTTACTGATAACTACTTAACAGACAAAAACCACTTTTGATTGTCGGCAACTACTTTTGGCTTCAATTGTTTTACTAGAGAAAAACCACCCTGCAGGTAATAACTGCCGCCTGTTTTTGTTCTCATTCTTTGGTGCGTAATTGTTGATTAGTTTAGCCTCTCTTAGTGTAAGTAAAAAGAAATTGCTTACCATTAGGAGTACATGCATAGTCTTCACCACATCTTTTCTTCATGGTGGCATTCTGTGCTGTCACTTTTTAGTTTTTTCATTTCTATCCAACTCTGGATATTACTGAGGTGTGTCTCAATAAATCCATTTTATTTCTTCTCTTTCTTATTTTCAGCCATACATCGTCTTTGTAGCAGCACCCACGGCACCTTCAAATTGATTTTTTATAGTATTGCATATCATTTATAAATAAATAATATATCTCCATGCTTCTACCTACATTTGTATATATACGAGTTGACAGACCAGACTAGCTTTTGTTGGTGGAGAATGTTGGGATATTGGAATATGGGACAAAACGACGTTTTAGTGATACGAGAAAATGAGAGTGTTGGGATATGGAAAAACCAGTCACTAGAACAAAACAACATTAAATTCTTATCATTATGCTGTCAGGAACTATAATGGTGTGCCTATCTTCATCAAAAAATAGTTTAGTAGCAGATTGTACTAGTATAAATATGTTTAATAAAATTTAAATATAAATTTATATTTATTTTAAGTTAAATTAATAATCATTTAGTATATTTATTCTTAGAAAAATGTATGTAAAAGATGTAATCATTCTCATGTCTATTTTATTTAAATCATATAGATGTCTAAAAAAGATCTCTTAATATAATTTACATAAATTTTCTTAAAGATAGATATGCAAGTAACATTCATAGTTACAACATACAAACTAAAGAGTGAACATGTTATTTTAAGATAATGCTTATAAATTCAAATAATTAAATGTTACTTATGTGCTCTCAAAGCATTAGCTTTTGACACAAATATACATCTTAATTGTTTGATTATTAAGTGTTGATAAGCTACCCTTACATACATGACAACCCCTATACTTGTAAATCACCATTGCAACTTTATATTAATGGGGTGACCACTTACAATATAAACAATGAAGCAAGAATAATCTAGAAACAAATATAATATTAAAGATTAGAGTTAAAAGATATATCTGTTATAGATTGATCGTTAAGGTTTAGTATTTTTAAACTCATAACTTTTAAAAATATTTCTATATTCTCTTAATCTCATCCACATTTTTTCATAAAAATTATCCACCCCTTATGTTATATATGAATTTATAATCTCTATATATGAATTTAAATAATCAAAATTTCACTTATTTGCTCTCAAATAATAGCTTCTGACACAAATCTGCATCTTAATCATTTGATTATTAAATATTTGAAAAGTCACCCTTAGATATATAACAATCCCTACAACTATAAATCACCATTGCAACTTTATATTAATGGGGAAACCCTTACAATATTAAAAATGAAGCAAGATAAACATAGAAAAAACTAGAATATTAAAGATTGGAGTTAAAACATATATTTGTTACATATTGATCTTTAAGGTTTAGTTTTTTAAAATTAACTTTAAAAAAATTCTCTATTCTCTTAATGTCATCCACATTTTTTCATAAAAATTATCCACCTCTTATGTTATATATGAATTTGTAATTTCTATATATGAATTTAAATAATTAAATTGGCTTATTTTCCCTCAACTCATAGCTTTTGACACAAATCTACATCTTAATCATTTGATTATTAAAAATTTCATAAGTCACTCTTACATACATGATAACCCCTACACCTGTAAATCACCATTGCAACTTTATATTAATGGAGAAACCACTTACAATATAAATAATGAAGCAAGAATAACATACAAAAAACTAGAATATTAAACACTAGAATTAAAAAATATATTTGTTATAGATTGATCTTTAAAGTTTAGTTTTTCGTCTTATAACTTTAAAAAAATATTTTTATATTCTTTTAATGTCATCCACATTTTTCATCAAGATTATTCACCTCTTATGTTATATATGAATTTATAATTTCTTATACATATTTAAATAATTAAAATCTTAGATATTTTTCATCAAATCATAGCTTCTAACACAAATCTACATCTTAATCACTTGAGTATTAAATATTTGACTAGTCACCCTTATCTTCATGATAACCCCTACACCTGTAAATCACCATTGCAACTTTATTTTAATGGGGAAATCACTTACAATATAAATAATGAGGCAAGAATACCATAGAAAAAACTAGAATCTTAAAGATTAGACTTAAAACATATATTTGTTATAGATTGATCTTTAAGGATTAGTTTTCTATCTTATAACTTTAAAAAAAAAAATCTATATTCTTTTAATGTCATTGAAGTTTTTCATAAAAACTATCCACCTCTTATGTTATATGAATTCATAATTTCTATATATGAATTTAAATAACTAAAATGTTAGATATTTTTGTTGAGTATTAAATGAGCAAATAAAACATAATGAAATATCAAAATGAAAAGAGATAGATATATAAAATAAAGACATAACACAATGACTATGTGGTTCACTATTTAAGGCTACATCCATGGGAAAGCAGGGAATTACTCCATTAATCAATATCCAAATACACTGCATCATGTATGGACTATACACATGCTTTTATACAATCATATTAAGCTATTAAACGAAGAGTCAAAGAATGTGAATATTCGTGACAGTTGGACTTCACATTCCCAACAATTTTCCATCACATCATAGCTTCTAACACAAATCTACATCTTAATCACTTGAGTATTAAATATTTGATAAGTCACCCTTACATACATGACAACTCCTACACCTGTAAATCACCATTGTAACTTTATGTTAATGGGGAAATCACTTACAATATAAATCCTTAACTTGGAAAGGATAGCTCAGTGGTGAGAGAGAGATAGAAGGAGAGGGAGAAATAGAGATAGAAAGAGGGAGACAATGAGAGTTGTAATAATTACTAGGCTACTAGAGCTCACCATACCTTGAGGTAACAAGGCATCTAGCTAGTCCATGTGATTGACATCATCTAGGAATAAAAGGCACTTCCAAGCCCTTGTCCCTCCCAGACAATGCTTCAACTCTCCTATTCCTTCAATATTCCTAAACTCCTATTTTTCCTAGAATAGATCCTTGAAGAGCTGGCTTTGCAAGGAGTGCAATTCACCTTTGACACTTGATTCTCTCACACTAGAGAGAAAACATGATCCATCATAGCCTGAACATTTCCTATTGAACAATTCTTTTGTCAGGATGGTCTTGCCAGACTCCCTAATGCCAAAGATCCCTACTATCTTGTCCCTCGTTGTCAGTGAACAAGACCTTTCAAAATCTTCGACAAGTTTAGCGATTTCAACAAGATATTTTGCAACATCTAATAATGTCCTCTATTGTATTTCTTGAAGCCCATGGGAAAAAATCTTTTCACACAAAATTCTGAGACCCAAAATAGAAAATCTCTTTAGAAAGTCATTCTTCTAAGGTAAAACAAATATCATCTACTGTCTAGAGAAAAGGATTACATATGTATATGTCTCTTTGTTTCTCTCTCCCCCTCAACTTCTCTATACTCCCTTATATCTCTATCTCTCTCTATCTCTCTAGCTCTTTATCTCAGCATCTCTTATCTCTCTATCTCTCCCTCTCACTCTTCCTCTATATCTCTCTATCTCCATATCTATTTTATCTTTATCTATCTCTATCTATTTCTCTCCCTCTATCTTTATCTTTACCTCTATGTTCCTTCTCCCCCTCTATCCATCTCTACCTCTATGTCTTCCTCTCTCTATCCATTCATCTTTCTCTTTATTTATATCTCTCCATATTTCTTCTTTCATCTCTCCCTCTATATTTATCTCATTATCTCATCATCTCTCTCAAACCTTATATATCTCTCTCCCTCTCAACCTCTCTCTATGCATCACTTCTTATCTCTATCTTTATATTTTTATCTCTCCCTCTCTCTCCCTCTCTATATATTTAATTTTTTTGGATATGTTTCTATCCCTCTCTCCTCTCTCTTAATCTCTCCTCTCCTCTCCATATCCCTCTCCATCTTCATCTCCACCTCCACCTCCACCTCCACCTCCATCTCCATCTCTATCCACTAGATATATCTACTTACCCCTCTCTCACTCTTCCCCCTCTACCTCTCCATCTTTATATTTGTATCTCACCCCCCTCGTCCCCCCGCCCCACCCCGCCCACCTCTTCTCTCTTTCCTTATTGAAAACATAACATGAACCTATTGATAATGGAGCCTAATTATCTTCTTCATTCAAAGACTTTTTTCAATCAAGATCCCTGCAAGTAGATGCATAATTGATTTTAAGCTATCACTCCTCCATTCAAACCTTTGTTGCATAAACAACATCAATTTCTAAATGTCCTACCAATTGACATCATGTACTACACAAATGCATGCAAAAATATGTACACAATTTTTTTTCCTAATAGACCTTCCACACATCTTCGGCGAACCCATTGCACACCAAGGTGCGATTGTAGTTATAATGAATTTCACGCTCTTGGGCGGCACTTAAACCACCGACCAATTCTTTGTGCATGATCTAAGACAGACACTTGTAAAATAAAATTGAACTCACCAGATAAGAGCTCAGCTATATCTATGTTACCCAGCTGCACGCAACACCCACCATTCAATAGATAAAAGAAATTGTCCCATTGCAGGAGAGAGGAGATTGAGTAATGGATGTAAAAAGAATAATGTTTATCACTATTCTCAGCCTCAATCTCATTCTACTCAGTCTAGCAGGTGCCAAACTTGGCGCCAGTTTAAGCTTAGATTACTATGCCTTTGCCTGTCCGTTTGCGGAGTTCATTATTAGAGACACCGTGAATCGAGCCATGCAACGCGACATCAGTATTGCAGCAGGACTTCTCAGAATGCATTTTCATGACTGCTTTGTGGAGGTACGAGCTGTAAAACCATTTTTTATTCATTCCCGTGAAATGATTCTAATTAGTATTTTACAGGTATGCGATGGATCGATTCTAATAGATTCCACGAGTGACAATAAGGCTGAGAAGGATTCTCCTGCCAATCTGAGCTGACGAGGCTACGAGGTCATCGACGAGGCAAAAGAAATGATCGAGGAGAGCTGTCCGGGTGTCGTATCTTGCGCAGACATTATTGCAATTGCAGCTCGAGACGCAGTTGTATTGGTAAAGTCGAGATTTTTAACTACATATCATCTGATTCAAAACAGTTCTTGTTAAAAATTTGTAAATTTTAATCAAAATACAAACTTTGTGGATTCAGTCAGGAGGACCCATGCATGATGTGCCAAAGGGACGAAAGGATGTAATGAGATCGAGAATCATGGATACCGAAAATTCGCCTTCTCCAACTTTGAACGCTTCTCGGCTCATCAGCGCATTCAACGAACGTGGGCTTTCTGCGCAAGAGATGGTGGTTTTTCAGGTAAAGGCAATGCTTTGTAATTGGAGGGTGTTGCACTGTTAAAGGAAAGTGATATAAATGGTGGAGTGGTGCAACTACAGGAGGTCATACGCTGGGTGTGGCACGCTGCTCCTCCTTCAAAAACAGGCTGAGCAATTCGGGTAACGACGTGGATCCGTCTAGCAACGTTGGATTCTTGGCGACATTGAAGCAGGCTCTTTGGCCCCATCCTTCCGTCGGCTGGTGATATTAAATGCCTCAGAATGGAAGCAGGCTGTAATGGGTTGTTCGGGTACCATTGCCTTTGGAGGATTTCTGCCCACTCATGCGTTTATCCCCGGGTCTATAAATCACCTGTTTTCCATTAAAAACCAGGACAAGATGAAAGAGAAAACCGGAAACTATTCATTTTTTCCAGCTTGACAATCAACGTATGAAAATGTTTCAATCTTCTTGCACGGTACGGCAGACGATACCAGCGGTTCATCGCCTATCTCAGCTCCGTCTACTTCCCATGCTTCGTAATTCAGATTATGCGCAGTATTTTTTGAATTTAAGTGATGTACAAACCTAGTACTTTAAACTGTCATCAACTCATGTTTGCGGAGGCTTACTGATAACAACTTTACAGAAAAAAACACTTTTGATTGTCGGCAACTACTTTTGGCTTCAATTGTTTTACTACAGAAAAACCACCCTGCAGGTAAGAACTGCCGCCAGTTTTTGTTCTCATTCCATGGTGCGTAATTGTTGATTAGTTTAGCCTCTCTTAGTGTAAGTTGCTTACCTTTAGGAGTACATGCATAGTCTTCACCACATATTTTGTTCATGGTGGCATTCTGTGCTGTCACTTTTTTCATTTCTATCCAACTCTAGATATTACTGAGGTGTGTCTCAATAAATCCATGTTTTTTTCTTCTCTTTGTTATTTTAAGCCATACATCGTCTTTTTAGCAGCACCCACGGCACCTTCAAATTGAGTTTTTTATAGTATTGCATATCATTTATAAATAAATAAATAATAGATTTCCATGCTTGCACATAAATTTGTATATATACGAGTTGGCAGACCAGACGACCTTTTGTTGGTGGAGAATGTTGGGATATTCGAATATGGGACAAAACGACGTCACTAAAACAAAACAAAATTAAATTCTTATAATTATGCTGTCAGGAATTGTAATGGTGTGCCTATGACCATTAAAAAGTAGTTTAGTAGCAGATTCTATTAGTCTGAATATGGTTAAACAAATTTAAATATAAATTTAGAATTATTTTAAGTGAAATTAATAGTGATTTAGTAGATATATATATATATATATTTTAAACATATGTAAAAGATGTAATCATTTTTGTGTCTATTTTATCTAGATTGTATAGATGCCTGAAAAATGATCTCTTAATTAAATTTACATTGATTTCTTTAAACATAGATATACAAGTAACATTTACAATTACAACATACAAAATAAAGAGTGATTTAGTATTCATCAATAATTTAATCCCAACATGTTGTTTTAAGATAATGCCTATGCATTCAAATAATTAAATGTTACTTATGTGCTCTCAAAGCATCAACTTTTGACACAAATCTACAATATTAAACAATGAAGCAACCCTTACATACATGGCAACAACTATACCTGTAAATCCCCATTGCAACTTTATATTAATGGGGAAACTACTTACAATATAAACAATGAAGCAAGAATAACCTGGAAAAAATAACAATATTAAAGAGTAGAGTAAAAGATATATTTGTTATAAATTGATTGTTAAGGTTTAGTATTTTTAAACTCAAAAATCCAAAAAACATTTCTATATTCTCTTAATGTCATCCACATTTTTTCATAGGAATTATCCACCCCTTTTGTTATATATGAATTTATAATTTCTATATATGAATTTAAATAATTAAAATGTCACTTATTTGTCCTCAAATCATAGCTTTTGACACAAATCTACATCTTAATCATTTGATTATTAAATATTTGATAAGTCACCCTTACATACATGACAACCCCTACACCTATAAATCACCATTGTAACTTTATATTAATGGGGAAACCACTTACAATATACACAATGAAGATATAATAACATAGAGAAAAATCAAATATTAAAGATTGGAGTTAAAACATATATTTGTTACAAATTGATCTTCAAGGTTTATTTTTTTCATCATATAACTTTTAAAAACATTTCTCTATTCTCTTAATGTCATCCACATTTTTTCATAAAAATTATCCACCTCTTATGTTATATATTAATTTAAATAATTAAATTATCTTATTTTCTTTCAAATCATAGCTTTTGACACAAATCTACATCTTAATCATTTGATTGTTAAATATTTGATAAGTCACCCTTACATACATGACAACCCCTACACCTGTAAATCACCATTGAAACTTTATATTAATGGGGAAACCACTTACAATATAAATAATGAAGCAAGAATAACATACAAAAAACTATAATATTAAAGACTAGACTTAAAACATATATTTGTTATAGATTGATCTTTAAGATTTAGTTTTTTGTCTTCTAACTTTAAAAAACATTTCTATATTCTTTTAATGTCATCCACATTTTTCATCAAGATTATTCACGTCTTAGGTTATATATGAATTTATAATTTCTTATATGAATTTAAATAATTACAATGTTACTTATTTTCCCTCGAATCATAGCTTCTAACACAAATCTACATTTCGATCATTTGATTATTAAATATTTGATAAGTCACCCCTACATAGATGACAACCCCTACACTTGTAAATCACCATTGCAACTTTATATTAATGGGGAAACTACTTACAATATAAACAATAAAGGAAGAATAACATAGAGAAAAATTGAATATTAAAAATTGGAGTTAAAACATATATTTGTTACAGATTGATCTTTAAGATTTACTTTTTTTATCGTATAACTTTAAAAAACATTTATCTATTGTCTTACTATTATTCACATTTTCTCATTAAAATTATCCACCTCTTATGTTATATATTAATTTGTAATTTATATATAGGAATTTAAATAATTAAATTGACTTATTTTCCCTCAAATCATAGCTTTTGACACAAATCTACATCTTAATCATTTGATTATTAAATATTTGATAAGTCACCCTTACATACATGAAAACCCCTACACCTCTAAATCACCGTTGCAAATTTATATTAATGGGGAAACCACTTACAATATAAATAATGAAGCAAGATAACATAGAAAAAAAACTAGAATATTAAAGACCAGACTTAAAACATATAATTGTTATAGATTGATGTTTAAGATTTAGTTTTTTGTCTTATAACTTTAAAAAATATTTCTATATTCTTTTAATGTCATCCACATTTTTCATCAATATTATTCAACTCTTAGGTTATGTATGAATTTCTAATTTCTTATATGAATTTAAATAATTAAAATGTTACTTCTTTTTCCTCAAATCATAGCTTCTAGAAAAAATCTACATCTCAATCATTTGATTATTAAATATTTGATAAGTGACTCTTACATACATGACAACCCCTACACCTGTAAATCACCATTGAAACTTTATATTAATGGGGAAACCACTTACAATAAAAAAATGAAGAAAGAATAACATAAAGAACAATAAAAAATTAAAGATTGCAATTAAAACATATATTTGTTACAGATTGATCTTTAAGGTTTACTTTTTATCATATAACTTTAAAAAACATCTCTCTATTCTCTTAATGCCATCCACATTTTTTCATAAAAATTATCCACCTCTTATGTTATATATGAATTTGTAATTTCTATATATAAATTTAAATTAAAAAAATGACTAATTTTCCCTCAAATCATAGCTTTTGACACAAATCTACATCTTAACCATTTGATTATTAAATATTTGATAAGTCACCCTTACATACATGACAACCCCTACACCTGTAAATCACCATTGCAACTTTATATTAATGGGGAAACCACTTGCAATATAAATAATGAAGAAAGAATAACATAGAAAAAACTAGAATATTAAAGACTAGACATAAAACATATCTTTGTTATAGATTGATCTTTAAGATTTAGTTTTTTATCTTATAACCTTAAAAAAAATCTATATTGTTTTAATTTCATTCACATTTTTTATCAAGATTATTCACCTCTTAGGTTATATATGAATTTATAATTTCTTATATGAATTTAAATAATTAAAATGTTACTTATTTTCCCTCAAATCATAGCTTCTAACGCAAATATACATCTCAATCATTTGATTATGAAATATTTGATAAGTCACCCTTACATACATGGCAACCCCTACACCTCTTAATCACCATTGCAGATTTATATTAATGCAGAAACCACTTACAATATAAACAATGAAGCAAGAATAACATAGAAAAAACTAGAATATTAAAGATTAGACTTAAACATATATTTGTTATAGATTGGACTTTAATGTTTAGTTTTTGATCTTATAACTTTTAAAAAAAATCTATATTCTTTTAATGTCATCCACATTTTTCATAAAAATTATCCACCTCTTATGTTATATGTGAATTCATAATTTCTATATATTAATTTAAATAATTAAAATGTTAGATATTTTCCATCAAATTATAGCTTCTAACACAAATCTACATTTTAATAATTTGAGGATTAAATATTAAATGATAAGTCACCCTTACATACATGACAACCCCTACACCTCGTAAATCACCATTGCAACTTTATATTAATGGGGAAACCACCTACAATATCGATAATGAAACAAGAATAACATATAATAAACTAGAATACTAAAGATTAGACTTAAAACATATATTTGTTACAGTTTGATCTTTAAGGTTTAGTTTTTTATCATAAAACTTTAAAAATCATTTCTATATTCTCTTAATGCAATCCCCTTTTTCTCATAATAATTATCCACCTCTTATGTTATACATGAATTTGTAATTTATATATATGAATTTGAAAAATTACAACATGCCACTTATGTACCCTCAAATCATATCTTCTAACAAAAATCTACATCTTAATCATTTGATTATTTAATATTGATAAGTCACCCTTATATACATGAAAACCTCTACACTTGTAAATCATCATTGCAACTTTATAATGATTGGGAAACTACTTACAATATAAATAATAAAATAAGAATAGCATAGAAAAAATAGAATATTAAAGATTAGAATTAAAACATGTGTCAATTATAGATTGATCTTTATAAGGTTCAGTATTTTATCTTATAAATTTAAATTACATTTCTATATTCTCTTAATGTAATCTAGATTTTTCATTAAAAAATATTCAAGTCTTATGTTATATATGAATCTATAATTTATATATATGAATTTAAATAATTAAAATGTCATGTATGTGCCCTCATAGCATATCTTCTAACATAAATTTACATTTTAATAATTTTCTTAATAAATATTTGATAAGTCACCATTGCATCCATGTCAACACCTACACTTGTTAATCACAATTGCAAATTTATATC
>VDFB02087033.1:0-17394 GCA_007258455.2 Sequoia sempervirens | reverse complement strand
CTTTTCCCCCTTGTCCCCCTCTAGCACCAACAAACTCCACAATTTTTCCCTTCGAAACTCAAGTTGAGGATGAAAATGGAGGAGACTTCATAGACCCAGTTAGATTATGGTAGTCCTTGGAACAAGCTATCCAACAAATATAATTTTAATATGTTTTGGTTTTATTATGTATTTGTTTTTATAGTTTTATTAAACATAGGTTTTTCACTAAAAATCAAGCTCTCTATTTTGCACGTGGGAAAATAGTAGATTATCAAAAAACAAATTGAAAAGTATGAGTGCACTAGATATTGAAGTCCTTGATCCAACAAAAAAAAGGAATTTTGATACATACAAAAAAAGTTATGTTGTATATGGTCTGCCTATGTCTGAATTGTAATTGGTTAGACTTCAAAACTTGATTAAGGAAAAAATATTCAATAAAACACTATGAAACCAATTGGAAGCACTAGATATCATAGTTACAAATCTAAATTAAAAAAATATATAATTTTATCCTTCATGGAAAAAGAATTATGTTGTATACGGTGAGCATCACTCCTTAAAAATGGTGTTTACTGAAAAAAAATAGTTTTCGAAGTAGATGGAAAAAGAAGTGCAATCTGATTCCAAAAATTTTGAAAAATATATATTTAGAATCTACAAACAAAATGTCACAAATAACTAGTTTGTATCATCTTCAAATTCCTCATGGTTTAACCGCTATAGGTGCCCGAAAGTGAAGATTTAGTTAGAAAAAATTATTTCAGTGTCCAATTTGGCCAAAAATTGTAAACTAGTATTGTGGGATCACCTTGCACAAATATCCATTCTTGTGTTGCTTCATATATCTCCTAAGCATAAGGCCATTCTAGACAAGGCTTTGCAAAAAAAAATCATTCTCATTGACCTAAATGTTAACCAATTTCAGACCATGGTAGGATACTTAGCTACAAACCATCGTGTCACATTCTCTAAGCAAGATTTTCCTACACAAAGACCAAACCATAATGAACCATTGCACCTTGAGCTATACATTAATAAACACAAACTTAGACAAGTCTTGGTATATGATGGAGCAAGTATGAATATATGCACCCTAAAATTAGTCATGACATTGGGATTCTCTAAAGCTTATATAGATGAGTCTAAGAAAATTGTTATCAAGGCTTATGATGATGTTGAACACTCATCCAAGGGTATAATCACACTTCCTATAAGAGTTGGACATGCTATTCAAAACACAATATTCCAAGTCTTGGATCTATAATTACCATACAACCTTCTCCTTGGTCACCCATGGATTCAAGCCACGAGGGTTGTACTTTACACATACCATCAATTCCTTAAGTTTCCACTCAATGACACCAAAATCACCATACCTTTCCAATTTTGCAACAATTTGAAAGGGACCATTGAACACCAAGTGCCTATCAATCAGGAAGCTTCATTTTGCACCTCATCACATTACATTGATCCTTATTCACTCATGAAATAATCCAATCGATCTGCTATACCTTCCAAACCTAAGGTCCAGATCCATGATAAGGGATGTGGTGAATATAACACTGAAAGCCTATTTTGTGTTGTGAATTTACTTGCATCGCCAAAATATTATGGAAAACCTCATCATATCAAGAAGGAATCTAAAGTCTTTATTCATGATCCTCCTACTACATTCACTAAATGGGGAGAATTGAGCAAAGGGACTATAGGTGAGGATATTTCTACATGGATCTACAAGGATGAAGAAGATACTAAGCCTAAGAAAATAACAGTTGAGCAATATTAAAAAGAGTTCAAGATCATGAGACAACAAGGTTATGATGGGAATAGTAGTCTTGACTTGAAAAAACATGAAATGACATAACTAATATTTCCTCCCCAGTTACCAAAAAACATAGGGTTAGGGTATGTGCCACCAAAGGCTAGTCCTCCTCATACTAAGTTACCTTCAGGTGAAAATGTTAATGTTTCAAATGAAATTGAGACATCTAAGGAATATCATACTGAAACTAACTCCAATGAGTGGGAATGGGATTCTTGCACATCTAGTGATTATGGCCTAACTAAAAATTTTATTGATCTTGACTTATCCTCATCCCAAACCAAACCTAGGAGTGGTCATGCCTGGATTGAAACCTTTTGGCATCTTGATGATACCTCCGTCTTTACTATATCCACTCATACCTTAAGCTTTGACTATACCGATGATGACTTACCCCTCATCCATCCACAACTCATATATTGGGTTTAACAAGGACCACCAAGTTTAGACATATTTGAGACCGAAGAAGCGATAGCTAATTTCATGGGACTTCAAGAAGGGATTCCAAGTGGGGATCATAAATTTTGATTTTCCATGGAACTTGATAATGCAACATACTTTGGAGAGTCTGTCCCACCCTCTAGTCACAAAAATGAAAAAATAAAAAGAATAGGTCTCTAGGTGAAAACCAAAAAGCACCTTTAGATCAAGAAAAAGTAAAAATAGAGGGCATATTCAAGGTGAAAACCTCTCTGAGACACCCAAGGATGGAGGATTGGACAGTCTCCCCATAAATCAAGAGAGATCACCAATGCTTGTGGAAAAATTAGAAGAGGTCAATCTTGGTACAAAAGATTATCCTAGAATCATTCACCTTGCAACATCCTTGATAATTAAAGAAAAACCAGAGTTTACCACTTTCTTCTTAGAGAGACAAATTAATTTTGCTTGGTCATATGTTGATATGCCTAGGTTGGATCCTGAGCTAGTTTTACATCATTTTCTGTTGGTTCCAAATGCTAAATCTATCAAACAAAAATTGAGGAAAATGCATTCACAAATGAAACTTTTAGTGAAACTAGAGCTAAAGAAACTTTTGGATTTGGGTTCATTCATCCTATAGACTATGCAAAATGGATATCCAATATTGTTCCCATCACTAAACCAATTAGGAGAGTCAAGGTGTGCACAAACTTCATAGATCTAATCAAAGATTGCTCTAAAGAAGACTTCTTGCTACCTAACATTGACATCATACTAGACCTCACAGCGGGGTATGAGATGCTATCACTTATGGATGGTTTTTAGGGTATAATCAGATCAAAATTTACCTTGAAGATCAACATAAAACAATCTTCACTTGTGCTTTGGGTACCTTCTATTGGAACATCATGTCATTTGGGCTTAAGAACACTGGAGCAACATATCAGAGAGCTATGACTACCATCTTTCATGATTACATGCATACCCTTATGGAAGATTATGTTGATGACTTACTAGCAAAATATTTATCAAGAGATAGTCATCTGGTAGTACTAGACAATATTTTCAAGAGATTGGAGGAATACAAAGTTAGGTTAAATCCTAAGAATTGTGTCTTTGGGGTCCAATCAAGAAAACTATTAGGATATATTGTCTCTCATAGAGGTATTGAAATTGATCTTGCAAAAGAGAAAGTTATCATGGATATGCCTCTACCAAAAAAAATGTTAGTTGTGCATGCTACAAGGAAGATTACAATCTATCTGAAGGTTTATTTCTCAATTATAAAATAAATGTTAACCATTCCAACACTTTCTTCGTAAGGGAGTCCCATTCATATGGACCAATCATTGTCAGGAATAATTTCAAAAAATAATGAACTATCTATTAACACCTTCAATCCTCATGCCTCTTATTGATTGTAGAAATTACCTCATATTATACATATCAACAACCACATCAACATTGGGGGAATTGTTAGCACAAAATGACAATGATGGAAAATAATGAGCTATCTATCATATCAGTCGCACTCTTGTAGGGTATGAGCTTAATTACACTCCTATTGAATGAGCATGTCTTGTAGTTGTTTTTTCCACACAAGATATTAGGCATTATATGTTGAACCATCAAAAAAATTGATAGCTAAGATCAATCCATTGAAATATCTATTGAGCAAAGCAAAATCTGAAGGGTCGACTAGAAAAGTGGGTCATGATTTTAAGTGAATACAACATAGATCATGTTGATCATAAGGAAATGAAAGGAAAAGTGATACCAGATCAAATCGCAGACTCACTAGATCATCCATTAATATCTGATTTTCCTGATGAGTCCATCTTCACAATAGAGATTCCTACCACATGGATGCTCTACTTGGACGGATCTTATACAAATCATGGTTTAGGATCAGGAATCCTTTTTGTTACACCTCAAGGGGATTCGATACTAAAATCATACTAAGTAGCAATTTCCCTACACCAATAACATGGCTAAGTATGAGGCATTGTTAACAGGACTACGAATGTCCATCAAATGGAAAATAAAGAACCTTCAGGTCTATGGTGATTCCCTATTGGTAATCTGTTAGGTTAATGATGATTATGACATAAAATATGAAAATCTCACACCCTACAAGCACATGTGGTTGATAGTTTTAAGCTGTAATTTGATGTCATCACCTTTGAGAAGATCCCAAGAATTAAGAACAAAGTAGTCGATGTAATGGCTACCATTGGATCTCTTTTGGATATACCTAATAATATGTTACAATACAAGTTCTTGGTGGAACAATTGTTGATCCCCATATTAGATGTCCTCGAATTTGAGCTCATGTGTGAACTTGTTGGTCTTGATTCCCCTTGGTACAAAGACTTTTACAATTGCCTACATGACCAAATTATCCCTATTGATTTATCCTCTAACTAGAATAAGACCTTTATTCGACAAGTGTCCAAATATGTCATCATCGATGATACCCTTTACTACCGTAGTCTAGATAACATCCTCCTAAGATGTCTTGATTCAGATGAAGCACCAAAAGCTTTACATGAGGTACATGATGGCATATGTGGAGCTCACTCTTTTAGTCCTACCCTGGCCAAAAATATTATGCAAATGGGATACTATTGGCCTACTATGGAACATGATGCCTATCACTTTGTTAAAAAACATTTCCCATGTTAGATACATCTAGAGATCTTGTACATGCACCTACTTAAGAACTTCATCCAGTTATGTCACCATGACCATTCTCTCAATGGGTACTTGAACTTGTGGGAAAGATCTATCCTACCTCCACTAATGGTCATAAGTTCATCATTACTGCAATCAAGTATTTTACCAAATGGATCAAATCCATTTCAATGACCTACACTGCCAATAAAAAAATATCCAAGTTCATCCTGAATTACATCATAAGTCGATATGGTGTTCCCTAATCCATTGTCATGGATAATGGTTGTCCTTTCAAAAACTAGGATGCCCATGAATTGTGCAAGCAATTCCACATGTAGCCTCATTTCGCCACTCCATATTACTTCCAAGGTAACGATTAAGTTGAGGCATCTAATAAGACTATCCTTAAGATCCTAAAGAATACTAATGATGATGTTGGTCGTGATTGGCATATCCAACTCAATCCCACATTATGGGCCTACCACACTAGTATTGGCACCCGTATTGGAGCCACTCCATATTCCTCATCTTTGAATCCAAATCCATTCTCCCCATTGAGGTCAAGCTACCATCCTTGAGAGTTTCTATGCAACAGTTCATTGATGAAGAAGAATATTTTGAATCCCATTTGCATGAACTAGAGTTACTAGATGAGAAACAACATAATACATATGTCCACTTATAAATATATTAGAATTGTCTTCGCTGTAGCTACAATAAGAGTCTTAGTTAGGAATTTTGACATTGGTGACTTGACAGTCTTAAAAGAGAATCCTAAGAATCAAATAGAGCGATACAAATCTAGAAAGTTTGAGCCTAACTGGTTGGGTCCTTACATCATAACAATGACACATGGATCTAATTCTTATCAACTCTTTACTCTTGAAGGTGAACCAATAGCATGCACCTTCACAAATAATATACCTATCCTTCAGAGAATCCTATCAAAAATAAAAAATATAAAAAAAATTGTTACCATGATGAAAACCTAGAAAATAGGCATCTTGGTGACATAAAAAAGTGAAAAATAAAAATATAAAAATATTAAAGAAAAATAATCCATCCAATAGTGAAAACCACTTTGGTGGCACTTTGGATAAGTACCATGGTGAAAACTTGACAAATAGGAACCATGTGTAGTCAGTCTTTGCTCCATCGTCTACTGTCATTCTATCTGATTTTCCACTTCCATCCATAGTCTATTGTACACATTCCACTCCATAATAGATTTTTCCCTCTCCATCTCACCCATAATAATGCTTAGTCATTTCTCTCATGGCTTGAGAATCATTGACATTTTGCATCTTTCACTTTTCATCTCTATCCAAAATAAAATTTCATCCATTCATCTCTTTGTCCATAATAAATAGGTCTTGTACCTGAATAGGGGTAATTCCTAGGATTGGGTTCCATATAGGGTCCTAGACATGGTTCAACACTTCAAAACACATCATAAATCCCAAAAGCATCTAAATAAGCCATTAAAATCCAGAAAAAATAGAAAATATCAAAATTAAAAAAAAAAAGTGTCAAAAGCTCCCAAAAATAGTCTTTTTTAGTCCAAGTGGTCAGACTATGTTGGCTCTATGAATTCACGTAGGAAAGGCCATGATTAATGAGCCCTCGAGGCATTATGTTAGTCCTCTAGGTTTTTTCATAATAAATTGTCAAGTCCATCCATACCCACTTCATAATAAACTATCAATGATCAAAATGGTCGAACTATATTGTCTCTATGCTTTACATAGGCAAGGCCATCATTGATGAGCTCTTGAGGCATTTTTTAAGTCTCTTAGGGGTTTTTCATAACAAGGTGTTCATTCATCCCAAATAACATCATAATAAACTATCCCTTGCTAACTTGGTTGAGATTTTGAGCAAGCATAAATAGTTATCAAGCAAGAGAACTGAGCTTAACAAAATCATGAAACAACAAGAAGATGATCCAACTAGCCTTCAACTATCATAGATTTAAACTAGTTTCCTATCAAAACATCAAACAATCAAACATCAAACAACAAACAATCAAAAATCCTTATTAGCTATCAAACAGTCTTATATGGAGTGTTGCATTGTTGAAACTAGTCTAAACATCTTATAGGACATCCCACATTCTGAAACTAGACTTTAGCTATCCAACCTATGAATTGTCTTATACACGGTTTTGCATACTCAAAACTAGACTCAATCCATCATTATTCTTATATAAGGTCTACTATACTTGAAACCAAATGCTATCATTATCCAGATTCTGATCATACAAACAATCATTGGAAAATGATCTAAATGGCTATTGACTCTATTGGTCCAATTTTTTAATATTTTTATCAATTTATTTTTGGTCATGTTATTGTGCCCGTCGAGGATGTCCCAAGAATGATTTAGAGGAGAGATGATAGACCATGACCTTTCTCTCTTTGACTTATGTTTGTGGTTTGTCTTGGCAATATGACTAGGGAAACTTGATTCCTTGTGTGTGATCAAATTTCCATTAACACTTTCTTGTGTCAGGATCAACATGCTTTGTGGTTATTTCCTCACATGTTCTAGCAAGGTTTTGTGGTTACTAGTTTATGTTATGGCACTCCTTGTTTGTTGTTTGTCTATTTTCATAAGGGATGATCTATCACACCTTGGTCTATGTCATATCTTGGGGTTCATCATTCATTTCCACAATAAGTTCTATGATGATAATTATGCAATCAAATAAGAGCTTGATCATTTGTTAGCAATATCTCAAGATAACAAGTCCCAATTCATCCATTTTTTGTCTCTCATTTTGTTCCTCATTGCTCTTTTTCTTTCATACTAACATCCCATCAATTCATCCCTAGATCAACTTTTGAGCCTAGTTTTTCATTTCCAATGCATTTGCGCCTATCAAATTTGCTTATCAGTAAAGTTGCCAATTATTTTTGGATTTTTTTGAAAATTTTCCAATTTTCCCAAGGGGGCATCATCTTATCCTACATTTGCTAGGGCATCACCTAAGTTGAATTTTCACGATTATTCCTTGACACAATGCTTGAAATCACATTATGTCAACGAGGGGAAAAATGTAGACAATGAAAAATTGTCCCTAGCTTGCAAGCAACATTTTATCACTAATTCTGTTTCTTCCATGTATAATTAAATAATTTTAATTATTTAATTATTCTCTAATAGATCATTTTCTTCTATTAATTAAATAATTCTTAATTATTTAATTAATTCATTTTATCTGTATTCCTCTTTTGATTAATTTAAATAAATGTCAATTTTATTTAAGCTACATCACTAATTTATCTTTTCTATCCTTAATTAAATAAATTTTATTTATTTAATTATTTTTTCCACTTTCCTCTATAATTAAATAATTATTTTAATTATTTAATTATTCATGATCCTTTTCTCCCCATAATTAAATAAATCTTATTTATTTAATTATTTATCACTTTCCTTTCTCTATAATTATATAATTGCTATCATTATTTAATTTGAATTTCTTCTTATCCAAGACCTAATCTCAACTAATTCATCGAGTTTTGGTCCATCCTTATCTATGCTTGTCTCAATTAACCTCATTCGTTGATCATGATACCTCATCACTCAATACTAGCCCTTCATTTGAATTGAGATTTCTATACAAACAAGCCTTTAATTCATTTTGAGGTGAACCGCAATCGTTAAATTTTTTTTATTCATATCATTCATGCTATCTTGAGATCTTGCTGCTACACATCAAGCTTATCAAATATCTTGCACATTATTCTAAGAATAAAAAAAGTAAAATGGAGAAGAGCAATGGAGATGAACCAATTATCACATAAAGATTGAGTATTATTGCTTTATTATTGGGTTTTCTATGTTCATTTGTGCTTCATTGTTGGATTAGGGTCTTTATTGCTTGAATTAGATAGTTTTATGGTTGCTATTGTTTTTTATTAAGGAACAATCAAGTTTTAGAGAGGATCAAGAGCCATGATGTAGTAAAACATTATTTCAACCTAGACAAAAAACAAAATGCTGCCCACAAAGAAGATCACATAGTAACACCAAGGCAGAACAAACAAAAAACTGACAAAAGGCCACAAGACACCCAACCACTAGGCCACGTTCCGAAGGATATTTTTCGGTTCCTGCTCAAGATTGTTCATGTTGTGGGCTCCTTGTCTCACGGATTTTGACAGAGTGCTTGAGTGCTTCCTTTTCTTTCAAGGTTTGCTTTGGTCTTGTTGCTCAGGTCCCCACTATCCAGGCTACCCATCCTCATTATCAAGTCAGAAACACAAAAAAAATACTGATGGGATTTTTCTAGGTTTTCCACTATGGTATTCATGGTTTGTGCAGTAGATTTCAGAATTTTATGGTTCATAATCAGCACTTTGTGGAGAGAGATTTTAATATTCCTCAACTGCTCCTCCATGTCCACTTGCTTGCCATCATGATTGCCTTTGAAATCCTGTAGTTCCTCCACCATTTTCTTGAGGCATTCAACCATATACTTCTCCTCTTTCATCCATAAATCAGTAGTCCGACCACTACCACTACCTCTATTATTGTCATCCATGGCTTTCTCCAATTTGTTGTTCATCGCTCTTTGATTTAGCTTTATTTCCTTAATTTCAAAGAACACCCATCTCATAAGTCTAAAATTATCCATCGCCCCATTATGGGCTATAGCAAGGACATCAGTGGGAAATTCCCGTTCCTCCTTAAAATAATGATCCCCAGCCTTAAGGTCCATAGGGAAGCGAGGTCTCTCTTCTTTGTCAGTCTCAGGGTGGCTAGAATATGTAGACAATGATTCCAACTGCGACTCCTCATCATCCACATCATAGGAGGGGTCCTACGATAATTTACTCTTTCCCTTTCTCAGAGTGGAATCCCTAGGTTTACCCTTGTCCTTTTCATCAACCCTAACCTTAGGCAACGAGGGCAGAGCCGACATGGCTTTGAAATGATCATAGATAAGGACAAGCAGTCCTTCATGAAGGATAGAATACCTAGCGGGGTTTTGTCTATGATTTTTTAGACTGGTATTCAAAGAAGAAGCCAGGTAAAAAGGGAAGGAAATCCTAACCTAGTGCCTGAAGTGATTCAATAGAACAAAGTGATACCCAAAAATTCTGGTGTAGCGGCCATCCAAAGTGACATACTCCATAAGCACATTCAAAACCCTCCTTCAATGCGAGACAATTGTGTCTATGTCATAATAGCTTTTGGAGGTCCTACGTAATTCCTCCTTCTTAGCTTCTGACTTGGGGAACTTGTTGATTGCCTCATTAGACTGCTTCTCGTCCCTATAGAATTTAATGCCATCCATTGAAAGGCCAGTGACCTCAACAATCAGTTGTTCGTTAATAACCACATGTCTACCAAATAGGTTTATCTCACCATTTTTCCAATCCTTCTTGAAGACCCTAGTCACCTCTGGATCCTAGCCATGGATCTTTTCAATAAAAATCGTAATGCCACAATTCTCCAATTTCTTCCAAAGCTTAGGATTATTCTTCAACTGATCACAGCTAATCGGCTCCACTCTGCGACTTTCGCCACCCATCATTTCGCCAACAGGAGTAGAATAGTCCAGAACCCTGTAGAAATACATTCCTAAATTGCCTAGAAAGCATGCAATAATAATCACATACAACCAAGGGATGAAGTAATTACCCCTTGGCCAACTCAAAATCATCATTAAAACACAATCCTGAGACTGCAGGTGAGGATACTCAACCATCATACTAAGGAATGGGAAATTGTGCCTTCCCGTGAGCACAATCAAACGTCAGCAGAGCTTTGACGTCAGCCTCCAACTCATCATGCCCCTACCACATCACCTTTTGAGACTTTGACCCCTTTGTTATAAAAAATCCTGCCGTGTTTATTTCTGACAAGGCATACATGATAATAACTTTTCTGTTGTTTATTCATACTTATTATCCCAAAATTCTAGCCCTATCTACAATATGATCATATGGGAGAGAGTTCTCTCTCTTATTTATAGGCTAAAATATGTAGGGTCATACCCCTTCATCCTAATTAAGAGGTATTAGTGCATTAACTATTATTTCTGTTAGTTTTAAACATGCCACAAGTGCTTATCCTTAAGAATATATAATATATAGTTAAGAATATATCATATATTAGGATCATAATAGGTATCCCCTTAGGAATTATTATCTAATGGAATTTTGTAGCCTAATGACTATTTTTTGAGAAGACAATAAAGGTGATAGGTTTTAGAAGGAATGTCCTTGCTTTATATATACATACAATTATGGAAGATAAAAATAATTGAATAAGGATAAGTATAGTTTTGAAGACCTTATAAGTATAATAATTAGTCAAAAGCGATTGAACATAAAAACATAAGTAGATCATAAAAGCTAAAGACACCATAGAAACTCAAATGCTAAAAGATACACAAGACTAAATGTTTGAACATGCAGACCAAGTAGACCACAAATAATGAGAAACCATAACACAGTGATTTATGAGTGGAAAACCCTCATAGAGATAAAAAAAAAAACCACTCGAGAAAAATTGCCTCACTAGCTTAATAAAAACCCAATGATTACAGAGCCTCACTAGCTACTTTTTGTGCCTCATTGGCTACACAATATGCCTCACTAGCAAAGGAACCTCACTTGTTACAAGTATGCCTCATTGGAAAATACAACTGCCTCCCTTGCCAATACAACTTTCACATCAATATGATTCTGTGAATAAAAGGACAGAGTATAATCTATGTTTCATTACAAAGAATTTCTTGATTGTATCATTTTTATTGTAGACTTAAGAACCTATATATTTGTGTATCCACATACAACCAACAATTAAAGCACTTGCTTTCTCTATTTTTCAAAATATATTTTTCATCAAAGCTTTCAGCATAAACATAATAATGACTCTTTGTAGAGTATAAGTCTCATCTTCATCGAAACTCTTCACAATGATCAAGTCACTTCCATATATTAATCAAGACTATGATAGTTTTCCATCAAACAACTGTGTATGCAACTATTTACAAGAATTGTCCTCATAACCAGTAAACCATTGTTCAAAAGTATGATTTGATAACTATCAAAATGTTCCATCTAGACTAGCATTGAACTAAAAAATGTAAATCTTAGACTTAGGTTATATCAAACTACTATGAGATAATAAAGCAAAAGAACACACAATGTATATTTGTCATGTCAGTATGCCCTAGGAATATGGTTGACAAAAAATTTCATTTAAATCATTTGAAATTGAAACCCCAAACACAATAAACTCTTGAATCATTATGCAACAAACTCCAATAAACCCTTATGCAGTGAATAAAAATAAGCTTCAAAACCTAAAACCCCAGTCGACAAAAAAAACTCAAAGACCTAGCAATCTATATGTTGATTTTCATACCTTAGTAACTTGACATGAATAACAACAAACTAGGATTAAAGAATGTGTTACCAATGTGCTCATTTTCCATAGAAGTAGTCGATAACACCTGGAGTAGTCACTACCAAACAACCATTGCCTGAAAACCATGCCTTGTAGCTGACATACCAAAGTCATCATGACACAACCACAACCTTCACAAGAGGTTGTTCCCTCATCATTTTCATAATGAAAACAAATTTGTGCATACCCTTAACAAAATGATAAGCTTTCGTCTCAATCATCCTTGAAAATAATAAGGTACAATTCCCTTGACAATAATGAACAAACCATTATTTCCTTTTCATTTCAATAATGAACAAGCCATTATTCCTTTTGTTCCCATTTACACCTTGAAAATCTTGAAGTAGAAAACTCATCACCACCATCAAATGAACAAATACCAATAAGAACTTCACCATACCTTAGAGAGTAACATCAAGCTTATCAAATCAACAACATGAACTATTGAAGCATGAGTTGCCTTGATGCATCATCAAACTTGTGGCATCATGCATCAATCTTGTGACACCATGCATCAACCTCTGTTTGACATCTATTGCCATCAACTACAAACATGAACCTAACACCTTTGACATCAATTAAAAACCGCATACCAATAGATAGACCCCAAATGAGGACTCACTCGATCATCTTATGCAATTTTAGTCAAATTTTAACTCTTCTAAAAATGATCTAGTTGACATGAAGAACTAATTAGATTTTTTAGAAAAAATGTATGAAGACTTTATGTTCAGGTTGGATCATCTTGATGGGCTAGATGAAGTCATTTTGGAAAAAAATATTGAAACCATAGAGGGACAACCAATAGAAAAAAATACCAAATAGTATATTTGAAATTCAAATTATTTTTCTACCAAATCAAACTTTCTATTTTAGCATGTTGAAACATTTGAACATTTAAATTTTTTATTTTTAATTCAATAAAACTTGATGTAAAATGGATTCCACTTAATTCATAAAGCATGGTTCCTATATTTTAGGCACGATCAAGTGATAGTTTAGAATAATGCATAAACTTATGCAGTGTGATACATGGATCAACTTCTAAAAAGTGGAGTTGGAGAATTAATTTTGATGTAATCTAAAGATAAGAACATCTACATGAAATTCTCGATTACAAATTGTGTATGAAGATTGAATATTTTTAGCTCTTCTTTTTCTATAAAAGGTTGCATCATATATTGTATAAGGGTTGTCTCTTTTTATATCTATTTTGTGAGACAACAACAATTAATGGATTTTGTTTTAGTAATAGTTAGAGAAAAAAAATTAGAGAAGAAGATTCAATTTTGATTTATAAATTATTGCTAAAAATAATAAAGATCCCATTTTTTCAGTGTTTCTTTTCTCTGGTATGGTAGAGTGCACTAGTCAATTCTTTTTTCTTTAAAATTTTGTGGAAACTAAGAATAATTGAATTGAAAATATTTTTCATTGAGTTACTAGAGTTTCACTAAGTTTTTGTGTATAATATAGTAGTTTAAGGAATGCTCTTTTGTCTCTCTAAAATCCTTTGGATTTTGCACTTTCTATTTTGTTGGTTCAATAATTGTTGATCATAATATAGTGATTTTAAGATTCATTTCTCACATTTTTATGCATAAAGGTTAAAATATTTAAATCAAACCATTCATTTTATAATTCTTGTTAACTCAATATCTTTTGATTTTTTACAATCTCTTAGATTAGATTAGAATAGAACTTCAAAATTAAAATATTAAAAAACAAAGAAAAATATACAAAAAAATCACATAAAAAATGAGAAGAATATGTAGAGAAGAAACTTATTTAAATGCTTGTGAATCATTGAAGGCCCCTTGAATAAATATACCTTAACTGAATGATGAGTGACCCAATACAGTTGTGACCTAACTTCTTGAACATTGGAGATAATATATTTTGGGTTTATTTTCTTTTCAAGAGAGGTAATGAAATCTTATTTTACTTATATTGAATTGTGTCAATTGATATTTTTTATATTTTCATGAAAATGTTCTTTTTGGAGAAATGTGGACTTAAATTTTCCTCAAAAGAGGGGTTAGGTTGCCACATGGGTTGTTAGCTCAATAGTTTTGGGTGAAAGAGTTTTGGTCAAAATCCTTTTGCTTAAAAATATGTTGGTCAAAGCCTTCTGTACAAATTAATATCCATTTCAATTTTTATTTTGAATGTAATCAAGTTAATGTTTTTGAGAGTTTCAATTGAAACTACTTGTTTCACAAAAGCGGAACATAATTTTGAGGTAAACATTTTTACCCAAAACTACTTGAAATGAAACTATTCACTTGAATTTATTTTTTTGGCCCAAAATGCAACAAAAATTTAAACTTTCACCCTTGCATGAAGAGTTTATTTCTAGTAATCTAAAATTTCTTAGAGGTAAAAAATAGATTGCTCTAAGAGATTTAATGGATATTGAACAAAACTTCCTTTCGTATGAAGCAATGAAACCTCAAATTAAACCCTCTTACAAAATTATTTTTGGTTACTCCAATTTGGGTTTATTTACCCTACCTTCTATTTCAATTTGAGGGATCTTCCAATATTTTTATTCTTAGAAGCTCCCTTTGGAAAACCATTGCTATAATAGATTTTACCTAACTCTATTCTCAATTTTTTGTGGAGCTTGATATCTCTAGAGTCTCACCTATTGAGAGTGAGTTCAAGGTAGGGAGAAATATTTGAAAATAACAACTTGATTGTGAAGGTATTCCTTTTAGATGCAGATCAAGTTTCAAGGAACAAAATTTGTAAGAAACTTGATTATGAAAGTATTTCTTTTAGATGTAGATCAAATTTCAAGGTTGGTATTTGGTGATTATTTAGTTCAAAGTTTCAATTTCTTATAAAATGGGTATGTACTCCAAGTAGGCTTCTTAGTGGAAAGGGGCAATAAAAGTGTTCAATTGTCTACTCATTTTTATTTAAGTTTCAACTTTAGTCATATGCAACTCCTCATTCTTGGATCTCACCTCTTACATGGAGTCATAAAACTTTCCCTCCTACTTCAATTAGTGTAGATTATTCTCCTTTTATGAATAGACATAAGATTCACCCTACTTCTTTGATTGGTACAAATTGTTCTCCCTTTATGGCTAGGCCTAAGGATTTTTTTCCAATGCTAGCCCTAATGAAGGTTTTTGGGAACTATATTCTTGTAAAGATATTGGAGATTACTGTAAATTACATTTCTAAGGATTTGTCTTGTTTAAGTTCTAATAATTAGACCAAGATTAAATAGAAGAAATTTTTCTCAAGTTCAAGCATTGAGCAATGTAAAATATCACTCTATTCTCATGCAAAGAAAAATAAGTCCCCTTGTACTAGGATTGGTTGTATCCCTACAAAAGTATTGTTTTTCTTGTTGATAGATTAGTTTTCTTTGTTTAGTCTATCAAGCCCTTGAATTTTTTTTTTAATCTTTTAAATTAATATAAAAAGAATCTACTTTCCTCACTTAGCTATTAAAAAATTAATAATCAGTGCTATTTTGGACTAATAAATTATCATATTTCCCTTGAAAAAGTTAATCTATCAAGACTTGAAACACTAATCTATTGATTTGAAACAAATATCTGAAATATATCTATCTAAAAGAAATAGAGAAAGATAAAACTATTTTATTTTATTTTATAATTCAATTTTTTTTTAAATATATAGAAATGTCCACTCAATATTTTTTTTAAACATGATCACCCAACACCTCTACTTAATTAATTAAAAAATAGTAGTACTAAAATGAAAATATATAAATAAACAAGTGCCACATAGTGGCTAGTACTTGCATTGTAATTATTGCTTTTTAGATTTGATAAAAAAATAAATGTAATTTTTGTTAATTATAGTGTTTTAGTATTGTTAATTAGTTATTTGCATGACCTAACCTTAGATCACACCAAAGCTTTAATTCTATCCCTAAACCTAACTCTAACCCTAATAATAATTTATAATGCATTATCTTAATCCTAAACCTATCTTTTGTTGCAGGAAAGAGGTCATGAGGTCTAGTCCCCCATCATCCCCATGGTATCGGAGGGAGGGTGTGTTGCGCTAGCATGAAATTTTTTTACCAAGCACACTCCAGTTTATATAGGGGGGTGGATACCCAATTCCTGCAATCTAAAAAAAAAATTAAAAATAAAAAAATCTTAGACCTATCTTTAACCCTAACTATGATTTTAACACTATCCATAACTATCAACCTAATTTTAATCACTAACTTTTAAATAAATAATATATTTAATAAATGTTTTATTATAAATTATTATATATTAAATAAATTTAATAAATAAATATATACTAATAATAATTATAATATATTACGTGTGTGCAATGTTTCTTCTCTTATGATTAATATAAAATTATTGTATATTAAAATGATTATTTATTACAAGTTGTTTATTTTTAATTTAATATGTATATGTATATATATATATGCATATATACACATACATACATACATACATACATACATACTATGTATACATATATGTATATATATATATACATATATATATACTAATACATATATATATATATATACATATATATATACTATATGTATACATGTATACATATAAATATATATGCATATACACACACATATAGATATACATATAAATATACATATACATATTTCAATATGTAAATATTAAAAAATAAGATATATTAGATTAAATTATCAAGTTTGATTCGTAGTAGACACAAGTGCAATTAAATCTCTTTAGTCAAATCAATAATTGTTAAATATTAATGAATAATAGAATAAACACCTTTAAATTAAATTGTGTATGCTATGGAAGAGGATAATGAAGAATATGATTGTAGAAATGACCTAAGAAAAGTTAAGGGGTGGGAGAGGGTAGGAACGGAGGAGATCGGAAAATGAAGTAAATGTGAAAATAGGAGAAAAATGATGAAAACATAACAAAAAATGAATAATATAGTAATATGATATAACACAAATAAATTGATAAAAAAAGGTTAAAGGTTAAAAGAAATGAATGAAGATATAAAAAATATATACTACAACTTAAAACAATAATAATTTAACCAAAGGA
>VDFB02087032.1:82897-129643 GCA_007258455.2 Sequoia sempervirens | reverse complement strand
ATTGTAAATTGATAATGTGATTATTTGTGCCTAAGATGTGTGTGGCCAAATATATGTGAGAAAATTGTTTGTCTATCCACTCCATAATAGATAATAGACAAGTGTAGATCTTTATTAGAAACATCTTCTTTTTCATCCTTCATGAAACACACTTGCAAGGACTTTCATTTAGACATTTTATCAAATAATCTTTTGAAATGAAGGTTCTTTAATCCCTCAAATAGTAAACAAATTAGCTAATGTAGAAGAAAATAAATAAATAGTATCATTCATAAAGGCATTTCCTTTTTGAATGGTTTTGTAATGGAAGGCTCATACACCAAATTAGTGTCTTATTGCTAACTTTACCTATACCTTTTATGAAATTAAGATGGAAACTAGTGTGTTGAGGCTAGATGACAACTCGCCAGTTCAAATTGAGTATTTAGTCTACTCTATAAGTATTTATTGTAATAACCTGACATTATACTTAAAAAAATAATTATAAGGCTTGATGACTTTATGAGTATTTTACTAAATTGAAAATTTATATTTCAACTAATAATCATACATCAAGACAACTCACTTAACAACTGGATTTGTAATACTTTTCCATTGACTTAACTATGTATGTAATTATGCATTTAGGTATGTTTAAGTTGCATGTCTAGTTTAATTCATAAAAAATATTAAACAAGAGATTATATACATAACTAAATTTAAATATAACACTTAATAATTTATGTTCTTTCTTTGGGATAATACTTAAACACATTTATGTTTATCTTAGCTCATACATTGCAATATAACACAAAGTTCACTCATAAATTTAACTGATATTATAAAAATGGTAAAAGAATCATTTATAACTTGCTATTACACAAAAGATAAATTGTTTCCACCTTACAATATTTTGATAAACTCACATCATTGAGTTTGTTTCTATAAGAAACAATGGCATCTCAATTGATATTGATGGTATATAAAAATTCAATACATAACAAAAATAATTATAGTAACAAAATAATAAATCATAATATGTTGCTAGAGAGTTACAAATGTTATGCAAAAAAGTAGCTTAATGATGGGAATTTATTTCAATATTTACTTTCCATATTTGTATTGCATGCATTGGTTAGTGTTGTTTGGTTAAGATCAAAATAAAAAAATAATAAAAAATTGATTATTTTTTTGGTCGTCTAAAGCTCTGTCCTCACCCTGTCACCACCCATGTTGCCACACTTCACTTTGAGATACCGGTAAACCAGCGAGAGGAAGAAATTAAAATATCTGTCAATGTGAAAGGTCACCCAAAAATCATTGTTTTTGAGCCAACCAGGATGATTTCAAGTAATTAAGGCAATTTGCAAGTTACACGCGCCAAATGTTATTTCCAAAGAGGATATCTCCATGGGACCATAATTGAAAATCTTATGATACCAATGGCTTAGGTTGCAAAAAATGATGACATTGATAAGTTTACCCTTCAAGTTGCATATGCACAAGTACCAATGCCAAGTGGTTGTGGGGCCAAATGCAAAAATCCCTAAGTATCTATCCTTTATTCTATGAATTTTTTTAGCAATGTCGAGAGGACTCAACATGAACTCCACACGACATGAAGAAGTCACATCAAATTTGAAATTGAAAGTCCGTATAGGTATGTCAAGGTTATGACGAGACCACAAATTAAATTTGTGCATGGCCCAACCAATCCTAGCTATTAACCCACGATACTCCCCATCATCTCTCATAATTATCTCTGTAATCACTTCCTTTTCCCAATTTTTCAAATGTTGCCACCTATTTAACACCTCATCATCTTTCTTCATTTTATTAAAAAGGGAAAAGTGATTATAAAAAATATAATCTAATATTTTAATTATATGTGTGAAGACACATTTACCAATTAAAGATACCATCCTCAAATTGCATTGCATCCATTTTTGTTGTTTGGTTTAGATCAATAGAGAAGTACAATTGGCATCATGAAGTGTTTGGTTGATCATCTAAAGATGCAATGGCTTATGCTTAACATATTAGTTTAGGAAAAGTGTTAAATATTTGTTGAGTAGTCAAATATTTTTGACTAAAGAATTTATCATTGTACAATAAGAGCACTTTGTGCTTGTGTTGCTATGCTTGAACAATGCAAGACTTTTTTCTTTTGATTCCAACATGTAGAGGGGAAATTGAATTCTTGATATTAATATGCTCTTTCATTTGATCCTTGACCAATGGTGTTGCCCCTTGGATGATTAGAATGATGTTTGTCTATTTTGGTTAGATAGAACCATGGTGATATATGTATTAAATATGTGTCCTGTATAAGGGATTGATTTTAATTTGAGAGGGAAAATGGTAGATTCATGGAGATATTTTTTAAATCTTTCAACACACTCACTAAAGGAAAGTATTTTATACATGATGTAGTTAATAAACTTTGGAGTAGCAAATTAAAAAAAATTATTGAATTTTTTAGGACATGACCACAATCATCAAATACTTCAATGTCATCTAAAATAAAAACAAGAATAATTTAATAATCATTAAAAAAATATAACCAACCCTTAATATGTCATTATGAAATGATGATATCAAAATATACCAAATTGAAGAGTGAAACATTATTCGATATCTTGATCTTCTAATGGAATATAATAATTGATAATTATATCAATAATGATTTAGCTTCAAAAACCATAAGAATCAATAAAAAATTAATTCTAAAAATGACATGATGACATTGCCAATACTATTAAATTTTCAAGATGGAACAATAATATCTATAACTAGTTAATTCTATGAAAAAATGTATAACAATTGTTGATTATATTAATATGAAATTAATATCTCATGTAATGCCCCGCCACGCAACCCTAGAGGAAGTTGCAATTCACTACTTAAGCACACCAATTTTATTTTTTTTGTTTAAGTACAAATAACATGTAAGATGAATACACATTGCCAACAACCTCTAAGGCCATGAGACAAAGATTACTTTAAAACCCAAACAACAATTAACATCAATTGAAACCAAAACATTAATCACTTACAAAATTAAGATTACATACATCCCATACAAGATAAATTACAACAAGGATAATAAATACCTCAAGATTCCAATTAACAACATTTAAACAATAAGATTACAACACTCATTCCCTGAATGAGTTAAATCCAATAATCATGATTACAATTTACAAATTCCACCTCAATAACAAATGAGGGGTGATAAAATACAATAAGTACTGAGAGAACAAGGCATGAGAAGAAACTAATTCCCACAAGCTCTCCAACTGGAAATCATGACCGCACGAACAAGAAGAAGTACCAACGGATTAAGATGCACGCCACCCAACCACGTGGAACCCAAAGGCCCCACTCCCTCCGTGCTAGGAGATAGTAACAAGGATTTCCTAGACAAGACCATCTACCACTAGACACAGGCTAACACAAAAACTGAACTGCAAATAAGAACATATACCACATCACTTAACATCATGGTTACAATGCTTCCAGAGTAAAAAATCGAGTACAATCTGTTAGAAACCCATGATCTGATTGCAAACCAGAAAATACCTTCCACGGAGGAGAAAAACAGAAAAAATAGAGATTGCATAAAAACAGGCAATTTGATATATTCGAAAAGACCAATTAATTACAAGAGATAATTTGCTTTATAAAAGTAACGATGCCTAAACCTAATCTTATATTGAGCAACAAGATAGCTCGATAAGATAAAGATGAGATCCTATAACTTAGGAATTAAATAAACCTAAGTAAACTTATGCAAAGTGTAATTAATAATTAATTATACCAACACCCCCCCATAAGTGCAACTTAGGGAGAAGTAGATTATTATGCAAATATAAGTCCCGGCAACAAGGCCTAATCAGGTACTCATGTACAAATGCAAAGAGAGATAAACCCCCCTAGTGAGATGAACTGCTACGAAGAAACACTAGAAGAACTTTGATGAAGCAACACCGGAACCCCAAATCCGGCAAGCAAGGAAAGATACTTCTATTTGCAAAATACCAATCGGAATCACAAATGCAACAGTAGACCCGATGCCAAGGAACACTGGAAACTCACATACTGGATCAACTCTGGAATCTTTGAACAACAATAGATGAAAGGATGAATGGACCCATAATGGTGACAAACCTGGAAGCTGTGTCTCGAAGCTAATGCCAAACTGAAACTAAAACTGCCCATAGAATGAGTACCATCACGATTCTGGAACATTAACCATAAAACCATGGCCTTCAAATGAGAAAGATTTGAACCAATGCAGATCAAGAACTATAAAATCTCAATGTGAAGTGTGAACCGAAACAAACCAACGATGTGTCTAGCTAAGCAAGAAATAAGCTAAAAGGAGACAACAGGAAACTAGACAAACTCATGCGAGTTGTCACCAATCATGAAAGATGGATGCAATAACCCCCCTTAATGGAACTTTATCTCAGTTCATTTATTACAATAACCCAATGATTGTAAAAGGAGATAATGCAAAACATGCATAAACTACAGAGAAAATGCAAACCTAGTACATGAAAACAAAATTGAGTGCATGCACAAACCAATGTTCACATCTGCCTCCATGATGAAAAATCTTCAAATTTGATTTCTGAAAAAATCTGTTTATAATGAGTAGACAAAAACAAAAACCCAGAAATTTTTTGAAGCAAAAAATAAAACCCAGAAATCGTTTTTTGATCCAACAAGCAGAAGATGAAAAAATGATTTTTTTAAACCTTTAGCCAAGTGAAAAAAATGACGCGCGACAGTTTTTGTGCAGCTATTTTTTTCAGATCCGTGAAAGAAATCAAAAAACTGAAAGATACCCAGATCGGATTTCGACCTTGGCTACAAAATCCAGAAATCGTTTTTCCTACAACTGAGTGGAAGCTGGATTTATGAAGCAAAACTAAAAATGGCTCCAATAAAAAATGACTTTCATCAAACCTCAATCTTTTCCAATGCTCTGAATCGAATGGAAAAACTTGATTTGATCCAAAACGCTGCATAAATATACTCAAGGAGAAAAACCCTTGAGGGACCTCGAAGGAACTCTGCAATGAATCTCTCCAAAAATCTGAAAAGGGGCTGCAAATCAAGGCTCTGATACCATGTTAGAAACCCATGATCTGATTGCAAACCAGAAAATACCTTCCACATAGGAGAAAAACAGAAAAAGCAGAGATTGCATAAAAACATGCAATTTGATATATTTGAAAAGACCAATTAATTACAAGAGATAATTTTCTTTATAAAAGCAACAATGCCTAAACCTAATCTTATCTTGAGCAACAAGATAGCTCGATAAGATAAAGATGAGATCCTATAACTTAGGAATTAAATAAACCTAAGTAAACTTATGCAAAGTGTAATTAATAATTAATTACACCAACACAATCACTGTACAATAAAAAACCCACGGTACAACACCATACCGACTGTTGTCATAGGAGGAGTGTCATTGCAAAGGTTGCATGGGATCTCCTGGCAAGTCTTCCTAGGTCCTGGCCCCCCTCTAGGGATATCCTGGAAACCTCAACCGACTCCCAACCCCACATGCACACCAAAGCGGAATTGATTATCTCTCGTAAAGACAAGATAACGATCTTGCCATTCCAGGCCTTCCTGACTCATCTCAAGTCTCATACAAGCCCTTGAGCCAATGAGCGAGGCTAATGTATCTTATTAATGTTCAAAGCTACTCTATCCCTAGTATAAGTTATTTTAATTTTCACTTAGTTAACTGACTCTCACACGAGTTATCTTGGAACCACTTTGGGCCCGGTGCTCGTTGAAAGCCACTCCCCTATCGACAACACATAACTCAACCACATGCCAAGGGTAGACAATGCACTAACACTAATCACAAATAACCAAACACCTCAACAGGTAACACATCACTACAGATGTACAAAACTGAAACCAAAGCATGCACTACCCAAGGCTAACACAAGGTTGACTAACATAATGATAACCCACATAACGAATTGAAAACATGACTCAACCTTTAATCACAAGGTCACATAACCCGTACGAAGAACCATGTTTCCATTGATACATGTCTCATGCACTACCCAAGAAAGACAATAACCAATCACAAGGGCAACAACATCATCTGAAGAAACACAACTGGAAGACTTACATGATCAACAAGAAATGACTTAAAATCAACAATCATATAATCACACGTTCTTTAAATGCCTAAAGATGTAATTTTGACAAACAAACTTTTCTCATAACACAGAAACCAAAGTACATATATACGTCATATACTTAATCCGTTAATGACACATATAAGTTCTAAACAATATGTCTTTCATGAACCTTATCAGTTTCTTTCAATAAATGAACTAACAATATTTCTTATCACTATTTAAGGTAGAGGATATAAGATCCTTTAAAAATAACAAACTAGCATTAAGATCTTCTAAATCCAATCAATCACATGAAGGAAATCAAAATGAAATAATTAATTCGATTCGCACAATCATACATCATAATTAAAATTGAATTTTAAATCAATCATTTTGTAATAAAACATTTATTTATTTCCATACCCCATTACAGAAAATTAATATCTTAATTAACCTATATTTAAATATAAATATATATTTAATATGTATATAAAAATATATGTAATGCCCCACGACGAAAGGAAGCTTGCAAACAATATAAGGTAATCTACATTAGGATTTCATAAATCCAATCATTCATCGCATTAGTGCACTTAATCAAGTTAAATAAACTATGTTCTTGCACAATCACATAAGAGTTTGACTATTCGTTTAATTCTTGTTGATACAATCCACCCAATAAATTAAGTCAATTTTTCTTTTGATAAACAATGATTTTCCATAAACAAATTTTCATCTATCCCTTTTACAAATACCTTTTCTCTTTTAAAAGAATAATTCACATTTAAATATAAATATATATATATATATTTAAAAAAAAACATAAATAATTAATATCTAAATACAAATGATAATCACTTAAGCATACGTTAAAATATACTATAAATATATTATAATATATATATTATATATATGTAATATCAAATTAACATATATAATATATATATTAAATATATATTAATTATATTTTAATTATTAAAAAAAATCAATAATTACGAATTTTATATTAATATATATTAAATATAAAATATATAATATAACATATATCATATATTTTATATTTAATATATATATAATATAAAAAAAATGCATTTTAAAAACCAAAGCGAAGTCAAAGTAGGGTTTGGGCCACGCCCTGCCCTAACAGGGGATGCAACCCCCATTGATGGGGGTGGCGACCTGTGTGGGTAGCATCGGCGCTGCCTCCACAGGCCGTTGACACCACCAATGGGGCTGCCATGGGGTGGAAACCCCTTCCTCATTCCGTCGCCCAAATAAAAACGGCGATTCCGTTTTATGAAATCCACATAATTTCGACTGGTAAAAAAAATATTTCTGGTAAAAACCAGAATACAAAATTTTGAATTTATCTTCTCATAAATTTTAAAAAAAGATTCAACATATATATATATTTATATATATGTATATATGTATATATACAATTGGGTATGTATATATATATACATATATATAAATATATATCCAAATTTTAAACTAAAATAATCAAATATACAGAATTTCTTCATATCCAGATTGGGCAAATGCTCATTCTTAAAACAAAATAAATTATCATTGAAAACACATAATTTAACCCAACTATATGAAGATTTCTCCATCTTTTCCAAATTTAAATGAAGGTCATCACAAGCACACAAAATTTCACAAGAATTTCCATTTGAAACACCATGTTTTGATCAAATTTTTCTGTTGCAAAGTTTGATGATAAAATTTTGATTCACTATATTTTCACAATATCTTTTGAGAATTTTTATTCAAGTTTAAATGGAGTTTCTTGATGGGTTTTCCCTTTCATTCACAATTTTAAATCTTCTATGAATTTGAACAGCTTCTAAATCATTTTCAAAATAAAGAAATTGCACAAAATTTAAAACAATAACCTTGTGTTTTCTCCAAGCTTGAAGTCTTTCAATGGAGGTTTGCCTTTTCCTTCCAATTCACCTGCACCAATTTTCAAATATTCTCTTCCCAATTTTTCTTCAATCGAAATCCATTCCAAGTTTGCTCTCCAAAATTCAAAAATAAAAATGAATTACCTTATGCAATTTTTTCCCCCAAATTTGTCAAACCCCTAAAATGGACTCACCCACCAAATTTATTGCTAAAACAAGATATTTTATTTTTGCAATTTCATAAAACAATTTCCATTTCCAAGTGTAATTTGCACAATATTAATTTAAAACAAAGATCTATTTTTGCAACCTAAATGATAATTAAATTTTCTTTCTTCAACAAAATTGAATTTACCAAATTACATTTAAAATCATTTTTTTTTTTAAATTTTATTTCAAAAAGGAATGCAAGGCAATTTCTATTTTGATTTGATCTGAAAATTTAATAATGCTAACACAAATATTTTAATTTAATTTATCAATAAATAAATCTAATCCATGATTAGATTATTTTATTGATTGAATTAAATTAACTAATTAATTAATAGTCACTCATTTATTTATTTTGACAATGCAATTAAATAAAACAAGCACCCTTTATCTTGCAAATTTAAATACGCAGCACGAAGAGAAGAGGCAACAAAGAAAATAACTTATCCCAACTAACAACCCGACGACACACTATGGCTAGGGTGATGTCACGACACAGAAAACCTAGCTACTATCTCCCAATTGTTTTCCGTTGGACATGGGACACGCTCAGACCTGTAGAACCAAGTGGAGTCGATGTCCTGTACCTGCATCTTGCACACAATATGAGTCAAACATGCATATAATATATTAAAACACACCATGAAGAGGAAATCATGGAATCACAGGGCGCTCGCACGCGAGTGATGTGATCCCGTCCCCTTCACCAATACAACATCGCTAACTGACACATCTAATCATCATTGATATAATCAAAGCATGAACATCAATAATTCACACCCATGCTAATTTAATCCATAACATGAAATAATAATATCTGATTAAAGTGTCATCACATAAAATATAATGTTTACATCACTTAACAATTAGCGGTCAATAGTAATCAAGTTTATAACCAATGTGCTAACAAAGCAAAACATACATAACGAACATTGTTCGATCAAAAGAACAAAATGGAGGGGTGTTACATCTCAAAATTTACTAGAAAAATATTATTTCTCATCTAGTTAATTTATCTTCACTAAATCCAAAACCTTTAACACATACTTGCAAGATTTTAGCCTATTTACACATTGGCAATCACATTGGGTACAAAATTTCTAAGATACTATCTCATTGCATTAGCTTGACTTCTTAGAAGGATATCATATGAGAACAAAAATCTATCTACTATTAATTTTGACCTCTCTAATGAATAATGTGATATCTTTTTAAATTAGTTAGAAAACCAAATAACTACAACACCTTTTATTTTATAGAATGACTCTACCATGTGAAGAATTGCATGGATAAATCAGTCCATTGTATTTGTTCATTTCTTAGCATGATTACTTAAATAATGAATTTTAATATGGAAGTGGCATGAAGCTATGGATGCATTAGTTTCTTTAAATTTTAATGGGACAAGTTTGAAAGTTTGTATCCACATTGCTACAAAAAAACATTCACATTTTAGAAAACATAAAAATTAACTTAAAGGATATAAAGACATGGAAACCATAAGGAAAGATTTGATAATATGACTAATACAACCGGATCATCATGACACCAAGTTTATTTGAAGTGATCTATAAAATCCTTCTCTTTTTAGAATTCCTAATTTGTCAATTAGTTAAGAAGTGATGTCTCCATTCCCTCTCATTGAATAAATAATATCAACCAATCTATAAAATATATTTGATCCCACATCCTTCTCATTGGCATGCCGAGATCATGAAGCACAATATCAAGTTATAGAGTTGAAACATTTTTCATTCCACTTTGTACACAATTTTCAACCATGCCCTGTGTACATTCCAAATGTGTAAGAGTACCTAACAATCCAAGGATAATATATGAACATTATCAAAATTGGTTTAAGAAAACTTCTTAAAAAGGTTAATTTTAAACTAAATCCTTTCTAAATGTAAATTGTGAAACTTGTATGCTTATTCAAATCAACTATTAAGCAACTATAGTGAGCTAACTTTAATTTTAAACAAAGAAACCAATATGAATGAAAATGTGATGGCTTTGATTTAAGCACCAAGATCATTTGTCATGAATGCATTGATATTGAAATTTTCTTTACATTATTTTCCTCATCTATAGACTTCTACAAGCCATTAATTAATATCAACAAATTTATTTTTTGACAGATGAGCAAAGCATATAATTGGTATTAAATTCATGGACAAATGATTAAAAAATTAATATTTTAAAATAAAATTAAAAAATAAAATAAATTAAGTGGAAAAGTATATGTAAATAGGGGATAAATAGGGGGTCAAAAGTGACCACTTTTTTTCTCTTAAATTAGCTAAGTTGAAATTTTGATGAGTAATTTGAGATGCTAAACTCAAAATTTAAATATGTGATAAGAACATGATTTGGAGTACTCTAAGTCTAGTTTCTAATCTACTAGAGTTTTTTAAAATGATTACAATTAAGAGGGTCAAATGCTAAGCACTCACAAAAATGTTTCCAATTTTATTAATGAGATATAACATAAAGTTTAATTTGTAGCCCACCAATCCTTTTGCTACATTAAGTACTTTTCAAAACTAATACGTGGAGATGTAACTAAGGGTTAGTACTATAAGCTATATATTTCTATTGAATATTTTTATAATTTTTGAAGTGGATGCATCCTAAAAATAATATCACTAAGTGTGCACATTGCATAACTTCTACAAAAATAATAAAAAATATAAGTTTTTTTTTATCGGTGATAATTGTTTGTATTTTATTAGAAACAAGTAAATCAGAATACATGCATAACCAAAAAAGAAAGATTGTTTTTTAACTAGCACAAAAGTCGAGGACAACTCCCAGCACCAAAAAAGTTTCACTAAGCTACCACCCTTCTTGAAGGTTCCAAGCCCCATCCCAATTATACAAATTATATCATTTCATGTTTTTGCAAGCTCCATTTAAAAAAACTGACACAAAAACAACATTTAAAAAAAAATTAAGAACATCTACACCAGCTCATTCCTTGCCGAAGGTTTTCCCAACTCCAATGGAATGATTTCCATCAACGGCTTCACTTTCTTACACAGACACAAACCCTTCCCCGTACACAGCTCCTCTTTGGCTATCTCCTTCAAGTTTGCAATTTTTGACTCTAATTTGGCTAATTCTGTGCATATTTTCAACACTTCCCATCCACGTGTAGCACCATTTCACCATCATTCCTTTGTTTGACCTTCCAGCCACCTGATGAACAGGTGGTTTATGTCTACCATCTTCGGGCCTCCACCATCCTAACCTTCAATTTTTACTAGCCCTGCCCCCAGAATTTCCTGTGCCAGAATTTCATCCATGCCAACTAAACACTCTTTTGGTACCAGAGTGCACATTACATGCCTAACTGTCTGAATTGACTCACCTAAATCTAACCCCCATGCAATCACCAGTGAATAAATATCCAAGTTCGTTTGCAACCTGTGGGTCAATTTCTCAAACCCATCACCGAACATTAACTCCACTAGTGTCTGCACCACCTACACATCCTTAAAGAGGAATAGTCCCAACGACCGTTTCATGGATGCCTTCCCCACAAATGTGTCAAGTTTATTCCGTGAAGATAGCGTGAAACTAGCTTCCATTGCCGCATAGTTCACCAATATCACCTTCACCACTCCACCAAAACATACACAACCATTCATCCACTCTCCAAGAATCATTTAAGGTGGTGGGGTGATTAGAGCACCCCACTTTTCCAGCCAACTCCATAAATGTCGAACGTACGTTTAGTGCCAACAAAACACCTACATCAATGCTCCGCTACAAACTTCAAACTTCAGCTAATTTGTGAGGTACACATGCCTACCTCATTCCCTACACCAAGTCCTTCACATTTATTGCACTGAAATCTTCAAAAAATAATGCATCAACCCTTGTTAAAGAAAGATCCCACTTCGACATGGCATATGCCTCCACATTTCCCGATCGCCTAATATGACTTACCTTAAAATCATGAAAAACAACTCTTCTATTATTTTCCTTATCATTCCTTGCAAATGCCAAGCTTTGATTTTGTCTTTTATAATTACTTGGATAATTATTTGAGAGTCCCCTTCCAAGTGTATCCTTGCTATGCCTAACTTCTTAGCAAGTTTGATTGCCATAAGGGTTGTTGTTGCTTCTGTGATGTTATTCGTCATGTCCTTCAGTCTCATTGCTCCTAACGCTAAAACATTTCCATTCCAATCCTAGATAATGTGCTCAACACCAAATGGTCTTGGATTCCTCTTTGACGCTCCATCAAAATTGACCTTCCACCACCCTTCCTTTGGTTTTTCCCATTTGTCAGCTTTGGGAGAAGAACGAGTTTGATTAACCCAGCTAGGCCCCTTAACAGGCCTAATGTGAATTCTTGGCCATATAAACTAAATTCTTTTATCCTCTTGAGTAAAGGATGTTTTAGGATTGAAGTAGTTTGAGGCTGCCACTCCTACTATTCCTCCAAAGAGTAATTAATTCTATACTATACTAATTTGTCCACAGAATCCCCTTTGTCCTAGAAAACCCTTCTATTCCTCTCTTTCCAGACCTCCCAAATTGCAAATGGAATTACCTTCCATATAAAAGATAAGGTAGTTTTCTCCTTTCGAATCATCCACCCTTCAAAAACACCCCTTAAAGTCTCAGGCAATGGACCATACCATCCTAGAGATTCTAGTAGCATATCCCAATAAGAGGCTACCATATCAAAATGTAGTAGAAGATGATCTAGTGTTTCCTCTACTTTTTCACACATTACACATCTTGAGGGTCCACAAAAACCAAAACACCTTCTTCTTTCCCCAGTTAAAATTCTCCCTTTGACTGCCAACCAGGAAAAGGTCCCTACTTTCAGTAGACATTCCTTCCCCCAAAAGAGATCTACCGGCCAAGTTACATTTTTGGCTCTAGTATCTAGAAGATAATAACCCAACTTAACCAAATATTTTCCATCTGTTGCTCCACACCAAATGACTCTATCTTCACAATTCACTTGCAAAACTCTACGCGAATTAAAATTCTCCTACATAATCACTCTTTTCCTTTTTGATAACCCCACATTCTAGATAGATTTCCAATCCCATTCACCACCAAAATCATCATCCCTGAATCCCAAATAATCACATACCTTTTCTCCCCACCATTCTTTAAACTAGTTCTTGAGCTCTAAAAGATCACCATTATCCTATAGAATTGGGTATACCACCCACGAATCCTCCTAGAACTTCACTCTATGACCATTCCCAATCTGCCATGAAAAATGCTCCACTACCACTTTCCTACAAGAGATAATGAAATTCCATATCTAGTTGAGCTAGCTGGCGGATTGCACATTGTTAAAATCCTACTATCCTCCATTGAGTCAAGATACTTTGCTTTCAAAATGCACACCCACAGTTGTGATGGTTGGAATTAAATATTCTAAACTAGTTTAGCCCCAAGCGCCTCATTCATAAGATTCCAATCCCTCAAACTAGCTCCACCTACTCCTTTTGATTTGCAGATTTCATCCCATGCCAAGAGGGGAATCTTATCCTATTCTTGTGAACCATTCTAAAAGAACTTCTACATCCTTTTCCCAATAACACTTATAACCAAGTCTTTAGAATTCATAGGAACACCATCAAAAAGATTGGGATTGCAAAAATTATTGATCTCAGCATCAGGATTCTACCAACTAAAGTTAGCCACCTGCTTTTCCACCCATCCATACATTTAAGACAATAATCCAGTAAATATTTCTAGATCACTAACGTACTGGCTCCTCCAAAAAGAGGGATACCTAAGTATCTTCTAGGAAGCATGCCAGTCTTCATCCCAAAAATGGAACAAATCTCCCTCTGCTTTTGCACTTTGGTATTGAAGAAGAAAATTTTAGATTTTCTCTAGTTTATGCATTGACTTGAGACTGCATTATATTTACCCAGACTACTCTTAATCACCCTTGCTTCCCTGAAAGAGGCCTCCCCCATCAACAAAGTATCATCCAAAAACTGTAAATGAGACAAAGGGTCCACTCCTTTTGCCACCTTAACTCCTTTACACACTCCATCACACCTCTTTTAGATATCAACCTGCCCAAAGCCTCAGCCATTATTATGAAAAAGAAAGGTGAGATCGGATCACCTTGTCTCAAGCCTTTTTTAGTCTCAAAAAAACCCTAAGGACTACCATTAACCAAAATTGATAGTCATGTAGGACTGATGCAACTTGTAATACAACTTCCCACTCCTTAGAAAAACCAAACTTCAGAAGAACTCTCAACAATAAATCCCTATTCACTTCATCATAGGCTTTTCTAATATCAAGTTTAATCAACATTTTTTCTAAATGATTACTCCTAATGGAATGCATCACTTCATGAGCCACAATAATTCCTTCATAAATAGATCGATTTGAAGAAAAGTCACTTTTCTTTGGGGAAATAACAGTCTCAAGAACTTCCTTCAATTTATTCACCATGACCTTATAAATTATCTTATAGATTGTGTTACATAAATAAATGGGGCAAAAGTCACTGAAAGAGATTGTTTCCTCTTTCTTTGGTATCAAGGCAATAAAGGTGTTGTTAAAATATTTTAACACAAACCTACCTTCCCTCAACTCCTCCACCACTTCCTAGATATCTTTTGCTAAAAAAACCCAACATTTCTAAAAAAACAAAGCCGAAAAGCCATTTAGTCCCGACACCTTATCACTCCCTAGACTGAACAAGGCAAATTTAACTTCTTCCATAGACACCTCTTTAAACAAAGCTACATTTTGAATATTTGAGACACATTGAGGGATAACATCTAAAATGTCCTCTCCTGAAGACAGGTCCCTCTGCAAGGCCTTAAAGGCACCTGAGAAAAATGAACTGCCTCCTTGCAAATATCTTCCTTGTTCGTTAGAGTATTACCATGGCAATCCTGAATCAACTGAATTTTATTTAAAGATCTTACCTTTGTTGTGTTATGGAAGAACTTTGTATTTCAATCACCCTCCTTGAGCCAATTTTCCCTTGATTTTTACTTGCAAAATATTTCTTCTCAAGCCAAAATCTTTGCATACTACTTGTTGAGCTCTTTCTCTCTTCTGAATTCTTCTTTTGCTATGCCACCTTCTATGACTTTAGCATGCAAATCCCCTAGTTCTTGTTCTAAGATGAACTTCTCTAAGAAAATATTTTTGAAAACCTCTTGATTCCATTGCTTTAATTGTTCCTTTACAAATTGAAGTTTTTTGGAGAAAATAAAAGCTTTATTTCCATCCCTTGGGGGAGCATTTGACCACCATCTAGTCACCAGGTCCAAAACACCATCTACTCTAAGCCACATTTTTTCAAACTTAAAAGGGAATCTATCTAGAACAACATCTTCTTGCATACAAACACTTATGGGTTAATGATATGATTCTGTGATAGAAAGGATCTATGCCTATGCCGTCCACTGAACATTGTCCCAATTTCCAGCCATAAAAAATCTATCAAGTTTCTCAGCTATATTCAGGAAGCCACTTCTCTAGTTTGTCCAAGTAAAATTTCCAAACTTGAACTGAATATCCAAAATCCCATTCTCTATAACAAAATTATTGAAATCTTTTTGTTTCTAAGACACCCAACTAGCCCCGCCATTCTTTTCTGACGAGTTTAAAATAACATTAAAATCACCACCCAGGAGAAACAATAGATCACCATTGTTTTGAAGAACATCTGAGATCTCCCTCCATACATTCTTCAAATCCACAATACTATTAGGTCCATAAAAATTTATGATGTTTATGTTAGTTGCCAATTGCTTAGAGAACACATTAATCCATTGCCAAGACTTGCTAGAACTAACCTCATGAGCCAACATCACCGCTTCTCTTAAGAGAATTCCAATTCCCTTAGAAGCACCTTCAACTACTACACAAAAACATTTACACATACCAAAGCACCTCTTAAAGGCACTTAAATCCTCCCCACTAAGTTTTAATTCTTGCAACAACACTAAATTAGGTTTCGTTTGATCAAGACACCTTTTGATCCAAATAAAACTTTGTCAAGGGCATTGCAGCCCCTAACATTACATGAAATGACCTTCATGGCTCTTGCCTTTTCTTGATCTCAACTTTTTCTAGCCCGAAGCACTTCCAACCATTTCCAAATTTTCCTTAGCAGATTTTAGACCTCTTTTCTTCTTCTCCCCAATTTTCACTTTTACCTACTTTGCCATTGATTGGGCCAACGTTCTCTTCTCGATAATACCTAGCTCTAATTTAAGGCCTAATTCATCTCCACCATCCCCTACTTCTTCAATATGGGATTCAGACTCAAGATCATCATACAAGCTACCCTCCTCTCCCACTTCTTCAAATGACTTTTCCAAATTGTGAATTAGAGAGATTTCAATGTCTTTAAACATAGGTTCCTCCAATTCATAGTTATCTATCTCGTGAAAAGATTTTCCATCTGTGCCAACTTTATTTTGAGATTGACTACATATTGGGTCAGATTCAGGGCTCAAACCCCTTTGCTCCCAAGAAGAGTTCCTTCTTACAACTATTAGATTTTTTAGAGTCTGGCCTTCTATTTGACCTTGCTCTTGAGTGAGGTTAGGTCCTGAATGAGAATTGGCAGTGTCAACAAAACCTTCCATCCTCTAATTCTGGTCAAAGCCTTCAGCCTCCTTACCAGTGCTAACCTCTATTTCCTTTAGTAGAGGCATTGTGGTAATATTTTCCTAAGTATCCCTTGTGTTCCTTATCTTGTCTAGCTCACTTTCAATAAATTATATAACATCTTTGATCATAGTCACCTCCTTTTTTGATTCCTTAGGGGTCAATCTCACTATTTTCTGAACTCCATCCAGTCCTGTATTTTCATTCTCTCTCCCTGCATCCCACAAATTCAAGAATACATCCAGTTTTTGTGTGTTCTAGATGGCATCTTTTTGGAGATCTCATCTATTCATCATAACGTCCAAAAAATCCTTATTTTCTCCTTGAAGTTGGTTTTCTTTCAACACTAAAAGGTCAGTTAAAGCATTTTTCCCTAAACTTTTCCCTTTTTCCAGATGTGTACACTTGCCAACAAGGTTCCCTAAACCTTTACATGTCATTTGCTTTAACAAAAGTGCCAACTTATTTCTTATCAACCTTAGGGTTTCCTCATCCCAATACTCATGAGGAAGATTGTATAGTCTAATCCACACTAGCACCTCCGTGATGGGTTCCATTTTGGGGTTGAATTTCGGGGTCCAATCTTTCAAAAAGAAACCCTTCCCCTTCCATTAAGAAAGGTCCATTGTTGAAGATCTATTCCTTATCCCTGGCTTGTGGACAGAAAACCAAATAAAAACCATTTGGGAGGGTTTTTGCACCGTGGATTTTCCCCAATGGGAGTCACACCAGTTTCGAACCCTTTTAAAGGTTGGTCATGACCCACTCCACTTCATAAAAAAAACTCTTTCTTTATAATGGCTCATTGATTCATTCCAAGCCTTTCCATCCACTAGTAAAGAGACTACTGTAGTATGCACAATCTTAGGGTTTACCTGTTTCGATAGCTGAAGTGCATGGTTTTTTTGCCTCCAAAATTTCTTTTCCAGCTTTCTCATAGCCACAGGACTAGTCAACCTCATTCTAGCATAATCCCATCTATTCCTTGCATCTCAATCCATGGACATAGGGTTATCCTTTTCTGATCTAGACAAACCCTGATCATTTTTTTCCAGAGCCTTCCATGCTTGTTGCAGTACTCTCCACTTTGGGTTTTGTGATCTACCCCCATTCTGCTAGTTGAATGGTCACTTGCTAGGATATCTTCCATGATACTCTTGCGTTCAATTCAACCCCAGGTCTCTCCTACACTCTGCCATCTCCAATAATAAAAAATATAAATTATTTTCAATGTATGTAGAACACTCCTTTATATTTTTTTTTTCAAATTTAAATAAATAAATAAAATTATGAAGAAAAACAAATACATATATATCTAAGGAATAAGAAGACATTGTTGAAAGAAAATAAAAATAAAAATTTATTTTAATCAAAATTTAAAAAGAATTATATGGCTTGAAAGTTAAGAAGGAGCTTGACATTTGGGTAGTGATTTCATATAGTTTTATTGTAAAATATGTAAATTTGACAATGATGAATCTTGAATATTCTACTTTATGTTAAAACATGAGTTTGGGAGCCAAAAAGGAGGTCCAACCTTTAGGCTTAGAAATTCAAGTATAATGGGTAGGATTTGAATAAATTTGAACTATAGAATAAATAACACACTTGAGTTATAACACATACACATTATTAAAAATATAAAAAGAAGGAAAAATGATTAATATATCACATACATGTATATTAATATTGTGTATGTGTTATGCCTCTATGCATTTTGTAAAATGTATGTATTTACTCCAAAATTATACATTTGGCCACTTTTGTGTCCCCCATTTTAGTGTACTTATAGAAAAATACAAATATAATTATTATGGTTTTACTTAAATCATATTTATTCATAGAGAATATAAAATTCATTGAAATAATTAAATTGTGTGAATGTTTCATCATCATTTCTTGCATCCATGACCATTGTATGTTATTAACATGTAAAAAATCATCTTGATATTTGGCCTTTAGTAAAATAAATTTTATTTTTCCTCTACATGCCACAAGTTGGCACATACTACAACATCTTAATTTTTGGGATTGAATAATAGAGTGATTTTTTTCATGCATTCATTACATATTTTCTCAAAACACATGCATTCCTCTTGTTTCTCATTTTAGTTAAAAACCATATTCAAAATGATGCCTCTTACATATTGTGTCAATCTTCACACCCATTGGAAATAAGGACTCAATATATGATTTACACCCATATATCAACCTCAATACAAAAGCACTCCATGGATCCCCAAAAGGGACATCCCTTCCATATAATTTTTCTCTTAGAATCACAATGAATCTATTCATTATATTCAGTAAACACAATGTGTGGTATACCATACATGACTCTAACCAAAAATTGAATTTGACAATCACTTTTCTTTGAAAACCTACATATCATCTACATATTTTGAGGTTTATTTTTGTTATCATCAAGGACAAAAGCACACTAATAGCTACTTATAAATATATGCCAAAAATAATATGTATTAAGAAATATGAAATAAATTTGACTAAAAATGTGATGTGTTTGAGTTGATTATGTTCGATAGGAAAACCTTGTCTATCTTGGTAGTGTGCTTGATATGGTTTCCAAGGTTGTCCTCTCTATGTAATTTGTGTATAAAATTTGTCTCTATGTTATCCAATAAACTTCTACCTTTCATAAAATTAGTTAGCCTTTCAAGAGAGAAATTACAACAAATAAATCCACTTCACCATTTTCTTCTCCCATAGGTATCCATTCAAGGTCATCTCTTTATAACTAATTTATGTATTTAACAATGTCTTGCACATATATTTCAATGAGTAATTCCCATGTGTTCTTTCTACCTATCTTTCATAGCATGAATATTGTAATACCCCCATGTTGCTAATACTATTTGCTACTATTTGTTACTTTTATATGTTAGTGTGATACTGATTTGTAATGGTGATTAATTCATCGATCTGGTGTGTGCGGATGCATAGTTTAGTTGATTGCTACATTTGATATTATTAGTATGATTTATGATACTCTGTGTGTTGTTTGGATTATTTTCTTATTCAATAATTTTTCATTAATGTTATTTATGTTGATGTTGTGGTTCCATGATGATGTTAATTGGATTCAGTAGTATATTATGATGCAGTAGATAAGTAATCATGTTATCTTATGATCAGTTTGTTTAGAATGTTATTTCATCATTGATATTGTAATTGTTCTAAAGAATAGATGTGGTGAGAGGACAGTGTAGCACCACTTGTTTACAAGTGCCCTGCTACGCTGCAATTCCTTCTCACGATAGGATGTTTTGATTATATATGCATACATGTTACTTGACGTTTATTGGTATGCAAGATTGCAGGAATAAGTCTCGATTCCACCCACTTCGGCAGGACAGGGTGAGCATTAAATTTACCCAACGGGTAAAATGTTGTAAAAAGGGAGTTGATTTGGAAGTATCTCCGTCCCAAGTCTGTCGTTCTGTTGTGAGTTGTGGTGCCATGACTGAAATTTTGTCCTTTTCATTAGGTAGTTTGATTGTTGAGTATTTATTTTATTTATGGTTAGTGTTTAATTAATTAATCTTATTTTATAAGATAATTAATTAATGCTGCCTTGTTACTTGATTTAATTGTTAGTAAAATGTTAAATTTAAATATATTGTAAATTAAAAAGTATTTAATTAATTAAAGTGTAAGAAATTAAATTAAATGAATATTGATGAAGATAATTAAATATTACATTTTTATTAATAATAAATTAGAAAATATTGTGTAGAAAATATCTTGTGTAAATAATTTATTTTTAATTAAAATTGTAGATAAGTTGTGCTTTTAAAAGTTGGAAAAAGGACCAATAAGGGAAGAGGGTTTTTGAGAAAAGAAAGCTGAAGAGCTTTATTGATTTTGATTTATTATTATTTTGAGAGAGTTATTCACACACGAAAGATCTCTCTGTTGTTTTTGGTCTGTAAAAAGAAAAGAAAAGAAAAATAGCTTTGTTTGTGCTTCTAGGTAAAAGAATAATTGTTTGAAGAAAAGGGAGATTCAAAAAGAGAGTTGTAGGAGGAAATCAAAAGGAGGCTACAAAAGGGATTCTTCATCGAACGTAGGACTTCAGGTTTTTATTCTTTTAATTTATTATTATCTTATTGTTCTGTAAACAAATTTGGTTGCTGTGTTTTTTTGAAAATCAATTTCTCTATGTTTTGAATGAGATCATCTATGATTTAAAATTTGATTGCTAAACCTTTGAAATTCTCTGAAGGTAAACTATAGTTAAATCATTTGAAATTTCTTTAATTAAATTTAGTGGTGAAAATAATTGTTTGAAAAGAAAATCATTTTCTTTATATTATCAGTGTGTTGAATTTGAATACCCAATTTTATAGTGGATCTGATAAAAAACCAATTTACCCTCATTGTTTATTTTGTATTCTGAATATATATATATATATATTATGTTCTTTTTAAAAAAATATATATCTATAGAAAAAAAATTATTCATATTTCGAATTTCGAATTTTAGGTATTGAATAATTTTTTTGAATTTTAAATGAGATTAGTACGAATCCATTTCGTATTTCGCACCAAGAGAAATATATATTAAAAGTTATAGTTTTAAAAAATAAAAATTTAAAATTTAAATTTTTATATTGTGGGGGGTGGGCGGCCGGCTGTGGCCGTACCGTCCACGGCCCCTAGTGGCTGCAGTACGCAGTCACCATTGACTACGCACAATAGTCGAGGCTGCTAGGCGTAGCCAGTGGGGTTGTGTACCCCCCACCGCCCACAGTACTTTATACTGTGGGTTCCTCTATACTGCGTGCCATTTGGTTTGGGTTTCATTAATTCGTTTAAAATTTCCATGCATTTGATTTATTTTATATATATATTAATATATATATTATATGTTATTTAATATATATTTATTTTATATATATATATAAATTAATTGTTAAATTATATTATGAGTTTTTTTTTAAATATTTGATTTGAATAAATATGTATATATATTTAAATTATAATTTTTAAAATATGAGATTTATTAAATGTTTTATTAAATGAATATTTTATTTATATATATGTGTATTATTAAATACACATTTAAGAGTATATATATAAGTATTTGTAAATAATAATTGCGTATATATGTGTAGTTGGTTGGATATGTCTCAACCATGAATTTGATATGATAATTTTTAAGACGATTGCAATATTATAATGTAATTGTGCAAATTAGGAGTAAATCATGTGTTTTGAGTTAAATAGGATTTTCTCGAGTTGATGAGTTATTTAATTGGAAAAATTTGTTGTAAGATGAGTTTTATGGTACTGTGTATGTATTGGTTATTCTCGAGATCATTCATTTGATTACTTTTGATTTTCTTTTATTGAGTTTGTGATTTGTGGGAAAACCCTAGAGTTAACTTGTCCGATTATAGGAACCTAAGATGTGTTTAGGACTTTTAGAGGTGGGGATTCTAAGATGAATTGTGATCTCATATTTTGATGTTTGGTTTATGTTTTGACCATGGTTATGATAATTTAGTTTGCTCTTGGATTGTACCATTGGTGGATGTGTTTCATATGTTATGGCGAGATGGTTATGCCTCATGGAGGAACCATTTGTGGTTCAGTATTCCTCATTGACATAATTCTGTTGTGTTGGATATTTTTGTGTTGAGTGTTTAGAGAGAGTGGATCTAAGTGGGGGCTGGCGCACAAAGGGGCTGTCAGGGTAACCCACATAGACTTATAGTAATCAGTGATAACCTAGGTAATTAATCGTGGGTGGGGTTTAAACATTAATAAGATAATTGTGATGCCTCATCCGCCTATTAGTGCTATCACAGACTAAAGGGGACTGAGAAGGCCATGGTGGGAAAGATCGTTGCCTTGTCTTCATGAAAGGTTAATGATTCTGCATGAGTAACCCTATGGAGCGGCGCCTTGAGATAGGCTATTAGGAGAACCATAGATGGAGGTGGCACTTAGAACTAGGTTGTCAGGATAATCCATGTAGAGATGGAGGCAACACCTTGTGATAGGTTGTCTAGATAATTCATGTGAAACCATGCGATGACACTCTCCTCTAACATTCTATTTGTGTTAGTTGTTTTATAGAAGTCCTCTGGAAGTAGTCCTTTGATATTATGCCTTGAGATTTATTGATGATGTGTTTTCCATGAGTTACTATTGTATCATCTATAAAGTGATTTAATGTTAAGGTTTGAAAGTGGTTCATTGTTATGTCATTTAGTGATTTGTCATTGTTTAGTCTTCAGTGTTGTCTAGTGTTAGTATGTTAATTTGTATGGAGTTAGTCATTTTTATTGTTAGACGTGCTTGTTCGGGGATCCTTCCTTGTTAACTCCCAGCACGGGGGTGGTTGGGTGGAACGTGCTTCACACCTCGTTGGTTTCCCTTTTTGGTTGTAGTTGTTTCTTTCATTGTAGGATTTTGGCAAATGTTGTTTGATCTAGTGTTCTTATGTACCAGATGTATGTTTATACCTCAGATGTAATGTATTCATTGATGTATCATCTCCCACATGTGTTGGGATGACCTTGATGTAATTTGTATATGTGGTTATTGAGATGTATTCTTAGTCAATTGTATTGTACTATCATATGGATGTAATGTATATTCAGGCCATGTACTTATTCAGGAACTATTATTTGTAATAGTTGATTATGTTGTGCTATATCTGTCGAAATATACATACTTTATATCTTTATAATTTCATTTGTTGTCATATGTACATATGGTATTAATATGGTTATTGTTAATGGATATTTTACATGATGTTATGAGAATGAATAGATTTACATAACTTTTTAATTATTGTTTATTCTATTATCTTTGTTATGGGTTAGTGTAGTAATGTCCTCATGTACCCCAAGGGATTTAGTTGTGTAATTTAGAACAATGTAATATTGGAATAGTTAAGTACATTTATCATGTTCTTTTTAAAAAAAAAATGTTGCATCTTTATTAGTTCCTTTGGGGTTTGCACGGCGGGGCATTACCAATATGGTTATTAATACCCGATAGAATTATATTACCAAATTGTAATTACATAAGCAACATTTTTTTAATATTATATTTTTTATTTGTTCACATTGAGAGTTTTGTAGTAGCGTCATTGGGATCAAGTAAAAATAATTTGGAAATCAAATGAAAAGTGCTCCAAATAAAGATGTTTCTCTAATTGATCATAATAAACTTAGATGCATACATGTTGGATAACCACACTAACTATTAATCTTTTGTATAATAGATCAAGAGGTAAAAGAGGATGTAATAATAAATATTTTAATTGAGTATGAGAAAAGGTCTTATAAACGCTATATTTTTGAAGCACTAAAAAAGGTGTTTCTTCAACCATACATTAAAGTTGGTTAAAGGGTATTTTGATAGTGAATTTCAAAACCTTAATATCTTATCTCCCACACATATTATTGTATGTATTATACTATGGTTCTCAACACTCACTTGTTACCATTCATTATTTCACCTTCGATGTACTAATCCACAAGATATATTAAGTACAAAAGAGAGTGGATAATAAACCAAATGGGAAAAATAGTGAAGAATTCAAGGATGTTAGACATACACCATGATCATATAAGATTGTTATGGATCCTTTTCCCATGGCCTTTATGGAACCTTGACTTTCAAAAAGGTGAAGATACATATATTTGAGACAGTCTTTGTGAAGATGTATAAACTTCCTAAATGAGGATAAGATCTTAACTAAGTTATTTAAATGGAAATTGAAATATAATAATAATTAATGGTTTTTCATTTTCTCAAGAATCTATCCACACATTTGATTATTTGACTATGGTGTACCTAAAGCAATTCAAAGTTAACATGGGCCTTGTAGTGACATTGATTAATATATTTGAGTGTGCTTGAGCATAAAATAAATACATTAATGATTATTTTATATGAGATTTAATTACTCCTATAGACACCTAAAAATGACTAACACATTTTGTCTCATCACCTCATCATTTCACATCAATTCCTTTGTCAATATTAATTAAATAATTTTAATTATTTAATAAAGCCAACACACCATTCACATCAATTTTTCTCATCCTATAACATGCCCATTGTTCTACCTAGTAATTTTACCATGTTTTAATCACATGTTAACAGTTTATGATACTAATAATTAGTCAATAATTTTTTTTCTAATCAAATAAAAAAATGTGCATTTGATACAAATTCATTTCAAATTTCTCATTGCATTACAAGAGACACTACTAAATTCTGAGTAAGGAATTCATATTACATAATTCCATGATAGCATTTTTCATATACAAATTTCTCAATAAGAATAGAGATTTCATGATTACATACATAACTTTCCACAAGCTTAACCAAACATAGATACAAATGGTCCAGATGTCCTTCCTCAAATCTTGGTTGTTAACTGCATGAGGGGAAGCATCACTCAAGTGATTTTTCACCAACCATGGACTTACGGTAGTCCCCCACACATCTACCAAACTAGTAATATGGCCCTACCCTTCAACGAAGATATTGGTTTGGTAACCTCATAATCTTAGCCTTCCCAGAGCATGGTGTTGTGTCCTACATATCTAGAGCTACCATATAGTCGCTACAACCTACATGTATGATAATCCCTACCTAGTATGAAAACCTGGATCACAGTGACCTAACAGTGTAAATAGTGGCTACTTACGCTACTATGGCCAAAGTGTTCACTGCTTAGTATCCACATGAGTTTGAAGTGCAAGTACACTACTTACAGTTTGAAGTGCCTTTTAAATACCTTATTATCCACTTCAATACTTCCCAATGAGTCTTTCCTGGATTGCTCATAATTTTGCTCACTACTCCCACTGCATGGGCAATGTCCAGACGAGTGCACACCATTGCATTCATAAGATTCCCAATCGTTGAAGAATAGAGAATACCTTTCATGTTTTCTTGATCCTGAGGTGTTTTGGGGCACATTTTGGATGACAAATGAAAGTGATCAGCAAGAGTGCTCACAGCCTTAGCACCCTTCATATAAATCTATCCAACACCTTGTCAATATACTTTTCTTGTGACAATCTGATTTCCCTCTTACACCTGTCCCGTATTATAGTCAAGCCAAGTATCCTCTTTGCTGCCCCTAAGTCTTTCATTGCAAAATTTTGAGCTAAATTTTGTTTCAAATCACAAACAACTCTCATACTAGTACCGGTAACAAGCATGTCATCAACATAGATCAGTAGTAAAAAAAAACTCACCATTATCCAAAAACTTATAATACACACATGGATCAAGTTTGTAGCACGTAAAGTGTTTCTCAGCCATAAATGCATCAAACTTCAAGTACCACTACCGTGGGGCTTGCTTGAGCCGATACAAACTCCTTTTCAACCTACAAACTAAATCCTCTTTACCTTTTTTCTCATAACCTTTTGGTTGATGCATATATAACTCTTCATTTATGTCACCATGTAACAACGTTTCCTTCACATTGAGTTGCTCTAACTCAAGATCATATACTGTTTCCAAACCCAAAACCACTCTAATGGTAGTTATCTTAACAACTGGTGAAAAAATCTCATTAAAATCAATACCTTTTTGCTAGTCATACCCCTTGACAACCAAACATGCTCAATATCTTTTCTTGCCTCCTTCTTCTTTCAATTTGTATACCCATTGATTTTTCAAAGCTTTCTAATTGGGTGGAAGCCTCACCAAATCCCAAGTGTGGTTTTCCATCAACGAATCCATCTCCTCTTGCATCACATCCAACCATTTTTCCCAATTGATATCTTTCTTAGCATCTTTGAAAGTTCCAGGTTCTAACTAATCTAAGATTAGCAACTGGTAATCATCAAACCTTACCAGAGGTCGATGCTCTTGGGTAGACCTCCACACTTGAGGAACCACTATTTGTAAATTTCCCTATTCTAATAAATTATTTCCAACATTTTGGCTCTACAATGGTTGAACAAAGGTTTCATAATCCACATAGTGTGTTCGATTTTCACTTTGAAATTTTTGCACATCTCTATTAACCTTTGGCTACATATTATTATAAAGAGTGTTTGGCACATAATCCCTAATCGTACTATTGGAAGGGACAAATGAAGAGACAATTTGCATCCCAAAATCTTCAGATGGACATAATTCATTCAATGAACTATGCTCAGTTCCATCACGGGAAAGAAGGGACAAAGCAGGTTGCATTGTGACTGATGTAGAGGTATGGGCATGAGAGATATGCCTTAATTCATTTGTTTGCTGCATACAATTTGCTCTTTCCAAAATAGGTTGCATGGGGATTCCATAAGAAAATTATGACAAATTAGAAGGTTGTGTTAAATTTTCCATATGTCTCAGACTTGAGAGAGGCGACAAAACATCATGCATAGGAATTGAGTTTCCAACATCATTCAATGATAAAGGAATAGGGAAAGAGGCTCTAGTAGATCGAATGGACTGTGAATGAGGCAGTGCAAGATTTGAAGAGGCATAGGCGGGTACCTGTGAAGGATATGTAGGCACCAATCCTGGCATAGGCTGCATGGGAATTGAATTTCCCAAAGATGATTGCACTGAATTATGCAATGAGGCATTTGATGGACACTGTGTGGGAACTAAATTCCCCATGCAAACTTGCGAGGAATATTTTCATTTTGAAAACCAAAATCAAAATCAATACATACCGATTTTTCATATGTTGGAGCAGAATTAGGTTCACAGACTACTGGCACCTCATTTGACATGGGAAAATTCATACTAGTTGTTGTTGGATATGCAGAACATTGATTTGAATTTAAACCATGATGATCAAAGCTAGGTGCAAATTTTGGATGTGAAAACTGCAAATTGCTCCCACTGGCAATATCATCAACAGATACATACTCTTTCGCTGACCCCTATTTTTGCAATCCTAGAAATAATTTTTCATTGAAAACCACATCTTGAGTATGAACCAACTTATTTGTCACTAGATTCCATAACTTGAAACCATACTATTCTTTACCATACCTGACAAATAGGAATTGCTCAGACTTGAAATCTAATTTTGTTCATTTCTCTTTCAGAACATGAACAAATGCTTCACAGCCAAACACCCTAAGATGTTTATACAAAATTTTCCTTCCAATCCATCTTTCCTCCAAAGAATAAACATCCAATCGTGAAGAGGGGCTACGATTAATCAAATATATTGTTGTGTTAATTGCCTCCACCCAAAACTCTTTGCTTAAACTTGCATCAGAGATCATGCTCCGGGCTCTCTCAAGAATTTTGCAATTCAACCTCTTAACAATGCCATTTTCTTAAGGCATGAATGACACAACTTTAATACACTGAATATCATTATCTGCACAAAACCTATCAAACTCCAAAGAACAAAATTTGTCCCCATTATCTGTTTTTAGACATTTAATCTTGTTCTCCGTTTGATTTTCAACAATAGCTTAACAAATATTGAACTTGGTAAAAACTTTTGATTTCCTATTGAACATGTAAATCCATACCTTTCATGTGCAATCATCAATAAATGTAAAAAATATATTTATCTCCTCCATATGAGGTTACCTTTGTGGGACTAAACACGAAGTGCACAAGCTCCAAAGGCCTTGTCTTTTTGTCATGTTCAGTCTTCAAGAAGTTGATCCACCTTTGTTTTCCATATAGACAATGCTCACATAGGTCCAAATCCACAGATTTTAAACATGGAAAATGATCCCTTTTGAGCAAGATCTCAAGCCCCTTCTTGCTCATGTGCCCGAGCCTTCTATGCCATAGTTCCATTTTGTTGTCCACAAGTGTTATTGTTGCTCCCACTTTAGCTGGACTATCTAGCACATATAATGTGCCCAATTTGCTGCCACTTGCAACCACCAATGCTCCTTTGGTCACCTTCCATTTGTTTGACTCAAAGGCGACTCTACACCCTTGAGCATCTAGCTATCCCACTAAAATCAGATTTCTTTTTAGCTCTAGAACATGTCTTACATCGCGTAACAACCACTTATTTCCATTTTTCAACTTTAACATTACATCACCTTTTCCAAAAATTGTACATGCCTTATTATTACCAAGATACACCTTATTGAATTTACCTTCTTGATAGTTTTGAAAAGCATCTCGACATGAGGTTGCATGAAAAGATGCACTGGAATCCAACACCCATGAATCCATCGTAGTTTCACTTGTTGACAAAACTAGAACAACATCATCTTTTTTATACGTAATGTTCACCTCGCTGCCCTTTGATTGATTTTGCACCTTTTTGTATGACCAACAATTCTTCTTCGTATGGCCTTCTTTTCTGCACAACCAACAACCTCCACTTCTGCCCCTTGACATTGATCTCCTTGTTGATTTCCAACAATTGTAAATGCCTTATTATTACCAAGATACACCTTACCGAATTTACCTTCTTGATAATTTTGAAAAGCATCTCAACATGAGGTTGCATGAAAAGATGAACTGGAATCCAACACCCATGAATCCATCGTAGTTTCACTTGTTGACAAAACTAGAACACCATCATCTTTTTTATACGTGGTTTTCACCTCACTGCCCTTTGATTGATTTTGCACCTTTTTGTATGACCAACAATTATTCTTCGTATGGCCTTCTTTTTTGCACAACCAACAACCTCCACTTCTGCCCCTTGACATTGATCTCCTTGTTGATTTCAATATTCTTCTATTGTTATTTTTTCCCTTTTCTTGGTTTCTACCTCTATTGCCAAAAATCAAGGCATCACCAGATGTAGTTCCTTGTTTTTTCCTTCGCATATCTTTGCTGAGTAGAGTTGTAGCAATGTCATCAAACTTTAATATTGATTTCCTGGATACGGAGGTGTTTATTTCCATCACAACACCTTCCCAACTATTCAGAAGAGAACACGACAGCAAGATGGCTTTGATTTTGTCATCCAAAATAATGTTTACTGAAACCAATTGGGTGATTAGCATGTTGAATTCATTCAAGTGGTTTGATACAACTCCACCTTCCTTCATTTTCAAATTATATAATTTTTTCATGAGATAAACTTTATTTGAAGCCAAATCCATCTCGTACATATATGTTAATTTGTCCCACAATTCTTTTGAAGTCTTCTCTGCTGCGACATTAAAAAGAATATTGCTGGACAACAATAAGATAATTGTCGCTCTTGCTTTCTTATCTAATTTTTCCCAGTCCTCATCTGACATCACAGTTGGCTTCTTCGCTCTTCCTTCCAACGCAAGTGAAATATTGCCTCTAATCAACAAAGACTCCATCTGCACTTTCCACAATCCGAAGTTCTACCCCGTGAACTTCTCTATCTTCCATTTATCTGATTCCTCCATTCCCAGAAATTATCACAATTCCTGAACAACAATTACACCTTGCTTTGATACCAATTGTTGATAGACTAATAGTAGATACAAGAAAAGATTGCAGAAAACAAACTTAGAAAATTCAAGAACACATAAACACTGAACACGAATTCATAGTGGTTCACCATAAAATGGCTATGTCCACTTTTGAAGCAGGGGAATCACTTTAATTATCTCTGTAGTTCGAATACATTTACAGTAGCATCATAATCAGCTAATACAACTCAATTACATTATCCAAAAGTGGATAAGAGTTCGAAAAAGAATGGAATTTCAACACCCAACATAGGGATTTATTTTCATGTTGATAGATTAATATTTATCTAGGAAATTTATCCTAAAATTTTTAGACGAGGTATGCCCCTCATGTTCTTAAAGGCTTCATAAGTGCATTCCTCCACTTTGCCATAAGCTTTCTGAGAATTTGAAGACTTTAATCTTTCTTACTTTGTTGGGATAATCTCCTCTTCTCCCCCAAAATTGTCATTCACTCCTAGGTTAGGGAGGTTTGGAAGTTAGTGGAATTATAATTCATTGTATCCATAACTTAACAAAAGGATTTTTAATTTCTTTTTCTTCTAATTTGAAAAGTCCGAACATGCCTTGACTGTCCTACAAAAAAATCCATGAATTTTCCAACATTGCTTTTTTAATAGTTGAAATAGTTGAGCTTTGTTGCTCATTACATATTGAATTTTCTCACTTACTGATTGCTTTCGAAAGGCTTCTTTCTAGATTGGTTTAGCCTATTGGACTCTATCTTGCATGGGCCAAACAGACCATTTGCTCAATGTCCTGCCACTTGTACTTCTCTTTTTTGTGATATCTGGCTTTTAGATTCTTGGATGGTGGATGAACCTGTTCCTCACATGCATTAATAACACACACTTTTAGAATTTAGACTATGTTTAGCCCAATTGACTGTGTGGAATATGACTTTCTCATTTCTCCACCACGGTGTCTATATTATATGTCTCATTACTTGAAGTAAAGATATGGTTATAACACAACAAGCCATGGTTGTCACTTTGATCTTCACAAAACTCTTCAGACCACTATTTAATCTTGGCAACTGACACTATTCAAATGATGTAATGATGTACAAAATTGCAAGAAAAATGAACACTTAAAATGCAACTGCCAAATGCCAAAAAATTTAAATATCCAGGGTTGCAGAGCTGGGAAAGAAGATTCAAACAGTCAGCAAACAATATCATTATCTGAAACTGTAATGATTCTTAGATGAGGCCTTTGTTTATGCAAGCTTAAGTAATTTTGTAGCAGTTGCGGGCTTGCCCTGAGTTGTGAGAGAACTTTTTTGATTTTTTTTCAGGCGTGGTAAGCCAGTGTCATGCTAGAAAGAGCCTCTATTTCTCAGAGGCCTTCAATATGCTCATGGAATTTGTAGTCCTTTGTGAGAAAGATTGGGATTTCACAGCCTCTGACTTAACTAATCCAAAGAATTTCATTTGTTTAGTGTTCTATTTTGAAGGTTTAGTTCCTCATTTCAATGGTTGTGTATGCTCGCTTATTAAGGATACAGTCTCAATCTGTCTCACAATAATGCAGACCTTCATAGACATGATTGAGTCTTGATGATGCCATGTCTTGGTAGGAAACATCCAAACTTCTTCCTTTTACACACAATTTTAATTTTTGTGAACTACTTGTGCACTAAACCAAAGCCAAAATAATTGAAAATTGTATTTCCTGTTTGCAGTCTGGGCAGTTGTTTACTCATGGTTTAGGCAAATTTGTTTACAATTCCATTATCTCCCATTGTAACCTACATCTTTGGTTAAGGGTTTATGTGTAGCAAGAGTTTCTCCTTTATAACTCAAGCTCCTTTATAATTCACTTTTATACTCTGTTCTTCCCATCATGGAGGTATATGTGAAAAGAGGACCAATGTCTTAAAGGTTCCAGACCTGGGTGCACTGTCACTGCTTCTAAAGAGATTTGTTGTTACGTAATTTTTTCATGCTCACTTTTGCATTGTAGTCATTTTAGTGTCACTACCACCATATGACCTACTATTCGTTATTGCAAAACTGTTCAATGTCTATATTTTCCGAGTGTTCTTTTTAAAGAAATGATATTTCACAACACCAATGCTATTTACAATGATAATTAAAATTGATTTACCTGGAGTCTGTAATCATTACAATATTATGTAAGAATCCCTGAAATTATTATTTTTCACTAAACTTATTTACATGTATTTCAGGATGATCATAAACAAACAAGTCTCCAACCTGAAAAGTTCACATTTCTAACATACTTATAGCTTGTGGCAAATGAGAGCTTTGGAATAGGATATGGAAAGGGTAAAGGGATTTTGTTCGATATTGCAGTTGCAATTGTCTTGGTAGACATGTATGAAACATGCGAAAGCATGTGAACAATTTGAAAAAATGCTTCAATGTGGTCTCATGGAATGTCATGATAGCAAGATTATAAAATGAATTTGTTAAAAAGGATTTTAAAATTTTCAAGCAAATGGAATTAACTGGTGTAAAGCCAAATTCCACATAGGGTATGGATATTTATAAAAGTATAAATGATATAGAAATTTTCTTAGACGATATAGTTGCAACTATATTATTAGATATGTATGTAAAATATGGAAGCATAGACAAAGCACATGAACTATTTGAGTGAACACCTCAAAGAAATGTGGTCTCATGGACTACAATAATTGCATGATCTATACAAAATAGATTTGTTGAAAAGGCTTTAAAATTTTTCAAGCAAACATAATTACTAGGTGTAGAAACACATAAAGAATAATGAGATGACAAATGGAAGAAGAGGAAATGATAATTGAAGATTTTCCTTATGGGATGAGATATACACACTTAAGTTATATGAATAGTTGATTTACATAGGAAAAAATCAGAACTTTCCCATGGAGTAGACACCATGTTAACGAAAAAATAATGTGTATACCTTTTAAGGAGCACTCTACACATCCTTTCAGTAAAGATTCCTTTCATGAGAGATTAGTTAGATGGGAAGCAATGCAACACAAAGAAGTAAAGAGAAGGAAGAAAACTAAGCATTTGAAGGGCCTCATAGATGATGAAATCACTTGGGAACTAGAGGTGCTCATTTGGCAAGATGTCATGTCCCCTTTCTCGAATTAGCTTCATAGAGGAGACCTATATAGCCCATTTTTTCTTTCTCGTAGGATAAAGGTTGAGTAAGGGAAAGTATTATAATATTTTTTTAGTTGGTCTTGTCAATCTTTCATCTAAGGGGCAATTAGTATTATTAATATAATAATAAATAATAAAATAATAAAATAAAATTCAAATAAAAAGTATTTTTAAATACTTGGAAGGGAATTTTGGATCCTAGGGCTTGAATTGAAAAACGTATTTAAAGATGGTGGTTATCTTCATTTGGATCATCTGATTTCATTTGAGCAATTCTTCATTTTGAGTTGAGTTCAATTTTTTCAGCCATGGATGGAAGCTCTTGGCTGCACACATTGAGAGGTTAGGATGAAATCCCTTGCTTCTCACTTGTCAAGTCTACACAAGGATTGCAAGGTGGAATGAAACCAAAGTTTGTGCAACCTATAGATATAGGCAATCAAGATTTGCAAGCAAATAGAAGAAGTGATTGGTTCATCAATTGGACAATTGTTCAAGGGCTTCACCATACATACTATTGTTGCTTGGCAAATTGCATCATTCCTTGGCTAGTCACAACTAATATTCATCATCAAAGAGATTTGGTGGAAATTGTGGAGGGGGTTTTAGGTGGAATTCAATGTTGTGTCCTTGCATCATTCCAAGGCTATCAATCCTTAATTCAGTGGTAAGTTTCTAATTTATATCTTTGTTGTTTTGTTGAAAGAGCTGGTCAGTGTAGTTATTTTTATTTAATTTTAATATTTTCTATTGAATATACTTATGTGAATACTTATTCTTACATTTAAGGTTAAATTTGTTCATATTAAGATTATATTCATTTGAAACAAACTGTAATGGAGTACCAATTTCCATTGACATGAATATTCACTACACACAGTTATGATATCATAATTATAGAAACAAAGATTTTATGGATGATAAAAATTGGCTCTAGAGAGATATATGATCTGGTAATATCTGGACTATGTAAAAGATAGGACACGCCTATTCATTATTTTGAATGTACATGTCGTGTGGCACCAATTTTTTTCCTAAGATTGGTATCTATCTTGCGGTTGTCATGGGGGAAGCTATTCTTACGTAGTGTGAGGTGGTACATGTAAAAGGCCTTATATGTTCTTAGTTATATCATTCCTATAAGAATATAAGTCAAAAAGTAAATTGATTCCTTTTTTACTCCTTGGGAGAAATTAAGTTAGATGATGCACCAAGAGGTTTGTAATGCCCCATCATAATAACCTAAGGAATGTTGCAATTGTGTATAATAGTGAAATATATATTTTTTTAAAGTATTAATATTAAGTTAATTAGTTGCATACATTCATTAAGTTACACGATGTTTCACTACTTGAGTTTCCATAGACGACTTTAGTATTTAGCATTGCACATATTTAATTATTCATAAACTTAAAAAGTAAACATTGCATAACATTTGAAATACCATACAAGATAACATAAAGTACAAACTTGTTTCTTACATTGCATTTGATAAGATATTACAAAACTCATTCATCTGATGAGGTAGATCAAATAATAGTTACAATTTACATTTACAAATGTTCACCTCATAAATAATTGAGGGATGTTTTTCAAATACAAGATTTACAATTTACAATGAAGAAGTATACATATGCATCCAAGTACGAGCTCTCCATCCATGAAGCTCTCGATGCCATGATCATAAACTGGGGACCCAACGGAGTAAGGTGCACGTTCCACCCAACCATGTGGTACCCGTAGGTCCACCCCCTGTGCTAGGAGATAGTAATATGGTTACCTAGATATAATCTACTAACCCTAGACACAAGTACATAACTAACTGATGGTTACATTGCTTCCTGATTTTAGACAATCGAATGTACTAAGTACACAAGGTTAACTGTTATTTTAGGTGGAGTGTCATCACAATATTGCTAAGGTTACCCTGGTGTTTCTTCCTAGGTTCCGGCCCCCAACTTGGGTTACCTTGGTAACCTCTTACAAAACCCAGCCCCTATTGCATACTATTGCAGAATTGAATGTCTTTTGAGGAAACAAGACATCGATTTGCCATTCCAGGCCTTCTCATCTTATACTCAAGACTGAACTAGCTCAAGAGTCATTAAGTGAGGCATAAACATCTTGTTAAAGATTTTAATTCTAACTACTGTGTTGTTTAGTTATCACTGACTTACTAACTCTTTGTAAGATACCTTGACACCACTTTGTGTGTCGGCCCTTACATAGAGCCACTCCCCTAAACATAACAAAGGAATCTAAGTTTTCTTGACTAAGGTAGACAAGGTGCACAATTTTCAATCACATAATAACAAATGACTCACAACGGTCATTAAATCTTTTATTCATAAACCAAGTATCAATACACCATATTCTAACACGTGCACAACCCTAATCAACTTAAGAAATGCATTTGAACAATAACATCACCCTTTCTATACAAATCATTTTGGAAGACTTATACATCTAATACTTTCCCAATTTGCCCAATAAGAAACACGATTAAAGCAAATCAAGAAAAATTAAACATCTATTATTTGGATTTACTAAATCCAGTCATTCAAAAGAATTAGCATAAAATTATAGCTACTAAATTGTAATTCTTTTCTCAAACGACTAAGGAAATTATGTTAAATTACTCTAACTTTAACTTCTTCAATTTCGCATAAAAATAAAAACTATACTTTTCTCAATCAATTATTGTTTAAACTAATTGATCTTATATTTCCAAATATCTAATAAATAATTCCATATTTAAATACAAAAGATTTTTTTTTATATTTAAATATATATTATTATTTTTTTTGAAAAACACACATATATAAACATACATATATATATATATATATATATATATATATATAATGTTAAATAATCATAATTTCGTAATTTCATGAATATAAAGTAATCCGAAATTTACAAAATAATCATAAAACAAAATTCGAAATAAAGTAGGGATTTTATTAATTTTAATTTTGTAAAGTAAAAACCCATACTAAATTTATAACACAAAGTTTGTTTAATGGTAGGGGCAGCTGCTTACACAGCCGAACCCCCGCCATGGGAGGGCAAGGCTGTGTAGGCAGCGCTGACGCTGCCTGCGAAGGCAGCGCTGAGCGCTGCCCTCACAGCCGGCTCCCCTATGGGGGGTCGGCCGTGGGGGAACCTCCCCCTGCAACCCTCCATGAAATTTCCAATTTTTTTTTTATTTAGTTCAAAACCCTCGAAATATATACGGTGATTTTAGAACTTAAAAATCGTGTTTGGAAAATTGACGGGATTTCTGAGCATTATATCCAAATAAAATTTTAAATAAAGATTTATATATGTATATGTATATATATCATTTATATACATATATATATATATATATAAATATACATGCAATTTAATATACATATATATATATATCTATATATAACAAATATTATAACCAGGTAAATATACAGAGAAAATATTTTTTAATAGGAAATTAATAAATCTCCAGATTTGACACATAATTTTTCCCCTCAGAGTTTTCTAATTTTTTTTTTTAAATAACAAAAGATTTTCAATTCAAATTAAGAAAAATCTTTTCTACAGGAAATCATAATAAATTTTTTTGACAAGAACCTACACTTAAAAATTCTTCAAAATTCTTTTCTATTTCGTTTGAGGATTTTTCAACTGTTTAATAAAATCTTCACAAAATATTTCACCGAGAAGAATTACAAGAATTCACAAAATAAATATTTCCTCAAAGATTATTTTTGTAAGAAAAACAAATTAAAACAAGAAAAATACATGTTCTCCCGTGATTTGAAGAACTTAGCTGTTGAAGAGTGAAACCTTTGCCTGTAGAGTGCAATCCTCCAACCTCTCCAAAACACCAAATCCAAAAGAAATCTAAACCCAATCACAATGATCTTCCCACCAAAGGGATCTTCCACAAAAATACAACAAAACAGAGGTAATCAGAAATTAAAAAAAAAAAAAAATTAACAGCAAATTATTCTTTAATTTCCTATCTAGAAAAATTGATAACCCCCATGTATTTTTCAGATCACCAAATAATATCCATGAACAACATCAACCAAAAACAATAAATGTAATTGGCACACTTGTGGAGAAGTACAAAATATTTTTTAACCACTTCTCGGCAATCTTGCCTCTCAAGATTTGCATGAATTTATTTTATTTAAAATTTAAAATTTAAAATGCAAAATTTATTTAATAATTAAAATGCCATTTCCAAATAACAATTAATTTTAAATAAAATCTATTCACACACAATTTAAAACAATTTAATTTAATCAATTAATTTATTTAATTAAATAAATTTAATCTTTTAAGATCAAATTATTTAACCAAACAAACAAATTAATTAATTAAATCAAATGTAAAACCTTATTTTATCATTTAAAAATTAATTTAAATAACAATAAATTAAGAAATAATAACTATCATTAAAATTGACAAGATTTTCCTATCAAGCAATTAATCCAAATAGAAAAAGACAAAACAAGACAACCAAGGACTCCAAACTAAACTAACAATGTACTGTGACCGGGTTAAAGACTAGAATAGGATGAACCATGCTACTACCTCCCAATCAAGATATCTGTTGAGTCTTGACACGCTCAGACCTGAGTAACCAGGTGGAGTAAGTGTCATGTACCTGCAATCTTGCAACCAAGCAAATAACATGCATATATATATATATAATCCATTGTACAGGCACACCGTGCGGAGAAAATCACGGACATCACAGGGCACTCACAAGCGAGTGATGCAATTCCGTTCTCCACACCAATACACATCACATCAGACTGACAACTTAAATAATAGTTAGTCCATCATAAACATACATATAGCAATAATCATCTGAAGGAAAACATCTACACTATCTCAAAGCAAATCGGAAATCAAATATCGCAATACAATGTATCATCATGTCACAAAGTGAATCCACTGTCGCTCAAAATCCGCGATCAAAATATCCAAACCAAGTACCAAAGTTTAACAGTATAAAAACATGCAATAGAAAACATAATCGTAATTGGATGGGTACTACATCCTCCCCCCTTAGGATCAAGCTTGCTCTTGAAATCCTGTGAACAGATAAGGATAAAGTTCCCTCATGCATGTCACATCCTCCCAAGTAGCAGAAGCCTCATGGCTAGGATCCCATTAGACCCTCACCTGATCAATGTATCAACCCTTGAGACCGAGCGTCCGGTGCTATAGAATGGCCACGGGCTCCAAAGCTAGCTGCCCGTCCTCTACCTGTAATGCATTCCAATCAAGTACATGAGAAATGTCGGGATGATATGGTCTAAGAACTGATACATGAAAAACATCATGAATACGTGACAAACTGGGTGGTAAAGCGAGTTGATATGCCACAGGACCAATTCTCTCTAAGATCTCAAATGGCCCAACGAAACGAGGTGCAAGCTTAGAGCCTTTTCCATAATGGATTGGACTCTTTCGCGATTGCACTTGAAGAAACACTCTATCACCAACAGCAAATTGTCGGTCTATTATATGTGCATCAACATACTTCTTCTGCCTATCTTGGGCTACTGTCAAATGTTCTCTAATACGGTCAACCTATTGCTCCATGTCTCGAAGCATCTCAGGTCCAAGTAATACTCTATCCTCTAGTCGATCCCAACTTAGAGGAGTTCGACAAGGACGACCGTATAATGCCTGAAATGGTGGCATACCTATGGAACTCTAATATCTGTTATTGTAAGCAAATTCTACTAAATATAGATAATCCTCCCAATGTGATTGTTGGTCCATTATGTACATTCTAAGCATATCCTCTAATATTTGATTAACTCTCTCCGTTTGTCCATCCATTTGAGGATGATACACTGAACTAAAGTTCAACTGTGTACCTAGAGCATGTTGTAATGAAGTCCATAGGGCTGAAGTGAATACGGGATCTCTATCAGAAATAATCCTATGAGGAATCCCATGCAATCTAACTATGTCCTCCATGAATATCCTAGCTATGGATGAAGTATTATATGATGATCATACTAGTGAGAAATGAGCTACCTTAGTCAATCAGTCAACAGTTACCATAATGGCATCATGTCGATGCGATGACGTAGATAATCCTACAATAAAGTCAACAGATATAATATCCCATTTCCATTCAGAATGAGATGTGGCTACAATAATCCAGTGAGATGTTGATGCTCAGCTTTGACTCGCTGGCATTCAAGACATCTCGATACATAATTAGCAATATCACATTTCATACTAGGCCAGAAATACAATTGCCGAAGATCGGCATGCATTTTCTTAACACCTGGATGAGCTGAATATGGAGCTCGATGAGCTTCAGTCATGATTAATGTGCGAAGACCCTCAAAATGTGGTACATAGATATGACCTAAATGTTGTAATATACCATCCGGTTCTAGGACATATCCTGCAAATTGACCTTCTAAAGGTCTACCAGATTAAATCTCTGACCTTACTTCCTGATACAATCTATCAGTAGGAAGTGCTGCTAATATTTGACCTCTCAAATCTACTTCAAGAGTAGTAGTAGAGATCTCATGTCGACGACGATTAAGAGCATCAGCCACTACGTTCTCTTTTCCTTGAACATATTTCACTTCAAAATTGTACTCACACAAGAACTCCATCCACCGTCTTTGTCTAGTATTCAAGTTAGGTTGTGTAAAAATATACTGTAGACTACAATGATCAGTATGAAGTTCGAAACAGTGACCTAATAAGAAATGCCTCCATCGAACTAATGCATGTACTACTGCATCTAGTTCTAAATCATGAGTAGGATAGTTTAATTCATGATCTTTGAGCTTGCGAGACTCATAAACAATCACACGCCCATCTTGCATCAGAACTGCTCCCAAACCCTCTAAGGATGCATCCGTGCATACTACAAAATCCTTAGTAGGATCAGGAACAATCAGTATAGGCACATTAGTCAACTTTTCTTTAAGTGTCTAAAAAGCCAAATGACACTACTCTGTCCAAACAAACTTCTTCCCTTTTCCCTGAAGAGAAGTAATAGGATGACCAATTCTAGAAAATCCCTCTACAAACCACCTATAATAACTAGCTAGACCCATAAAACTATGAACTTCACCTACATTAGTAGGTTCGGGCCAATCTACAATAGCTTGAATCTTTGAAGGATTCACAACAATACATTTTCCAAAAATCGCATGTCCAAGGTATTTTATCTCAGTTTGAAAGAAGTCACACTTCTTCAGGTTTGCATACAATTAATTTTCCCTTAAACATTGCAATACCTGTCTCAAGTGTTCTTCATGTTCCTTCATGTTTCTCAAATAGATCAAAATATCATCGAGAAATACAAGGACAAAGCAATCAAGGTATGTACGAAAAACACCATTCATTAAACTCATGAATACTGATGGTGTGTTCGTTAACCCAAACGGTACTACTGTGAATTCGTAGTGCCCATAACGAGTTTGAAAAGCAATTTTATGAATATCAGCTTCAACAATTCGCAATTGATGGTAACCAGATTTCAAATCAATTTTAGAGAACACATTAGCTCCCTTAATTTGATCGAAAAGATCATCGATTCTAGGCAAAGGATAACGATTCTTAATCGTAACCTTGTTCAATTGATGATAGTCAATGCAAAACCTAAGTGATCCGTCCTTCTTCTTTACGAAGATAACGGGTGCTCCCCAAGGGGAAACACTTGGACGAATGAAACCCTTTTCTAATAATTCCTCTAACTGGATACAAAGTTCCTCTAACTCCTGAGTCGTCATTCTATATGGAGCTCTAGATATAGGCTCAGCTCCTAGAATTAGGTCAACTCTAAAGTCAATATCTCTCTTTGGTGGCATTCCAGGTATATCATTAGGAAACACATCAGCAAATTCCCTAAGAATAGGATGATCATCAAGAGATACCTCTCGACTCTCACCTTCTTCCAAATCAGTAACTGTTGTTGCAAACAGTTGACATCCCTGTCAAAGACATCTCTTTAATTGCATAGCCGATATCATCCACAAAGAGATAGGTCTTTGAACACCTATGATTTCAACTTTCGCACCCAAATCATTAATGCAACTAACTGTCTTAAGTCGACAGTCAATCATAGCATGATAAGATGCTAACCAATCCATACCTAAAACTATGTCATACAATCCTAAAGGTGTAACATATAAATATGCTAAGGTAGTTAACATACCAATTTTAAGTTCACAATTATGTACTAAGTTCTCTACCGCTACTTTCACCCCAGAGGAAAATTCAACCTGCCACTTACCACCTTGCTTTACTGCCACAAGACCACAATGGTCAACAATGGTCAGTGAAATAAAGGAGTCGGTAGCTTCGGAATCAAAAAGAATGGAAACACTAACACCATGTAACTTACCTGAAGTCTCGACCACTGTATTCTGGTGATTGGCTTGGTGGTCATTAACCATAGCATATACTATATGTGATCGTCTTGCATCACCCACTATAGGCTCTGAAACTATAGGTCGAGGCCCAAAACTAGAAGAACCTCTCATCGAACATAGCCTAGCAATGTGTCCCTGCTGTCCACACGAGTAACAACCTGTGCCTCTACCGAATCTTCTGCCACTCGAAGGTGCATTGTATTGCTGGAAACTACCTCTACTGACAGTAGACTGAGCACTCTGCGCAGGCTGATCTTGCCTATTGCACCTGTTGTGCCACTAGTTACGACCCTTTCCTATTTGTGGACTATTACCTTGTTGTGGTTGTGGATTATTATTCTTTTGAGGTGTACATTATTGCTACCCACTCTTTGAGGGTGTCTGTTGGTTCCTAGAGGAACACCCTGTTTGTGCCTATCCACCCCGTGGACTAAAACCTACTGCAAGAACACTACCAATGTGTACTCCTGTATGACCACCTAACGCCATAACAAGGTTCTCCTCCACTATACGAGCCTTCTCCACTGCAACTTCCATAGTCTTTGGCTCAAAAACTCTGACACCACCACTAATGCGAGTGTTTAAACCCCTGATGAAGTGCTATACTAGCATAGGCTCATCATCGCCAATACCAGCATACTGCTTGAGTTCATAGAATTTACGTTCATATTGCTCAACAAATAGAGCCAACTGACGTAGATCATGGAACTCATCAGCCCGTTGCTGCCTCCAGTGTTCCGATAGGAACCGTGCTCTAAACCTCTCTAGGAACATCTCCCAAGACACTGACCCAATATCTAAGTGGAGCTTCTACTCCTCCAGGCGCCACCAAGTAGAGGCGAATCCTCTCAGATGCATGATAGTGCATCTCGCACGGGTATTGCTGTCGTAAGGGTGCATGGCGAAGCATCTACCCAAATCCAATAGCCAGGTCTCTGCGTCTAAGCCACCTCCTGTACAATCAAAGGTAGGAGGGCGTGCCCTCAGTAAATCCCTCATGTGTCCTACAGTAATAGCATCCTGATCTACTGTATCATCTACTCTCCTAGGAGATCTATCTCTCTCTCTAACAACCTCCTACTCATCTTCCTGTCTAGGTCCAAGATGAGCTAGGATCTCCTCTAATAAAGGGCGTATTAGTGAACCCTCTACTCTTGACTGTTCAAGATTCCGTCCCTCATTCCTCTGATCCAATTGCTTTGCCTGATCATTGTGATGAGGGCTCAGAGGGGGAGTAATTGAGGGATTGGCCCTCGGCCTCCACCTCGACCTCTACCACGACCTCTTCCACCGCACCTAGGCATGTTCCTACACATAACAATAATGGGTCTTAGATACTATTCAACCAAGGCTAACAGATAGTGACACTACGTACTAGGTCAACCTAATGGGCTCGCGATTACCCAGAGCATCCAGTGTTTGTAACCTTGGCTTTGATACCAATCTGTAATGCCCCGTCAAAATAACCTAAGGAATGTTGCAATTGTGTATAATAGTGAATTTTTTTTTTAAAGTATTAATATTAAGTTAATTAGTTGCATACATTCATTAAGTTACGCGATGTTTCACTACTTGAGTTTCCATAGACGACTTTAGTATTTAGCGTTGCACATATTTAATTATTCATAAACTTAAAAAGTAAACATTGCATAACATTTGAAATACCATACAAGATAACATAAAGTACAAACTTGTTTCTTACATTGCATTTGATAAGATATTACAAAACTCATTCATCTGATGAGGTAGATCAAATAATAGTTACAATTTACATTTACAAATGTTCACCTCATAAACAATTGAGGGATGTTTTTCAAATACAAGATTTACAATTTACAATGAAGAAGTATACATATGCATCCAAGTACGAGCTCTCCATCCATGAAGCTCTTGATGCCATGATCATAAACTAGGGACCCAACAGAGTAAGGTGCACGTTCCACCCAACCATGTGGTACCCGTAGGTCCACCCCCCGTGCTAAGAGATAGTAATATGGTTACCTAGACATAATCTACTAACCCTAGACATAAGTACATAATTAACTGATGGTTACATTGCTTCCAGATTTTAGACAATCGAATGTACTAAGTACACAAGGTTAACTGTTATTTTAGGTGGAGTGTCATCACAATATTGCTAAGGTTACCCTGGTGTTTCTTTCTAGGTTCCAACCCCCAACTTGGGTTACCCTGGTAACCTCTTACGAAACCCGGCCCCTATTGCATACTATTGCGGAATCGAATGTCTTTTGAGGAAACAAGACATTGATTTGCTATTCCAGGCCTTCTCATCTTATACTCAAGACTGAACTAGCTCAAGAGTCATTAAGTGAGGCATAAACATCTTGTTAAAGATTTTAATTCTAACTACTGTGTTGTTTAGTTATCACTAACTTACTAACTCTCTATAACTTACCTTGACACCACTTTGTGTGTCGGCCCTTACATAGAGCCACTCCCCTAAACATAACAAAGGAATCTAAGTTTTCTTGACTAAGGTAGATAAGGTGCACAATTTTCAATCACATAATAACAAATGACTCACAACGGTCATTAAATCTTTTATTCATAAACCAGGTATCAATAGACCATATTCTAATACGTGCACAACCCTAATCAACTTAAGAAATGCATTTGAACAATAACATCACCCTTTCTATACAAATCGTTCTGGAAGACTTATACATCTAAGACTTTCCCAATTTTCCCAATAAGAAACACGATTAAAGAAAATCAAGAAAAATTAAACGTTTATTATTTGGATTTACTAAATCCAGTCATTCAAAAGAATTAGCATAAAATTATAGCTACTAAATTGTAATTCTTTTCTCAAACGACTAAGGAAATTACGTTAAATTACTCTAACTTTAACTTCTTCAATTTCGCATAAAAATAAAAACTATACTTTTCTCAATCACTTATTGTTTAAACTAATTGATCTTATATTTCCAAATATCTAATAAATAATTCCATATTTAAATACAAAAGTTTTTTTTTTATATTTAAATATATATTATTATTATTTTTGAAAAACACACATATATAAACATACATATATATATAATGTTAAATAATCATAATTTCATAATTTCGCGAATACAAAGTAATCCAAAATTTACAAAATAATCATAAAATGAAATTCGAAATAAAGTAGGGATTTTATTAATTTTAATTTTGTAAAGTAAAAACCCATACTAAATTTATAACACAAAGTTTGTTTAATGGCAAGGGCGGCTGCTTACACAGTCGAACCCCCGCCATGGGAGGGCACGACTGTGTAGGCAGCGCCGACGCTGCCTTCGAAGGTAGCGCTGAGCGCTGCCCTCACAGCCTGCTCCCCTATGGGGGGTCGGCCGTGGGGGAAGCTCCCCCTGCAACCCTCCATGAAATTTCCAAATTTTCTTTTTGATTTAATTCAAAACCCTCGAAATATATATGACAATTTTAGAACTTGAAAATTGCGTTCGAAAAATTGACAGGATTTCTGAGCATTATATCCAAATAAAATTTTAAATAAAGATTTATATAATGTATATGTATATATATCATTTATATACATATATATATATATATAAATATACATGCAATTTAATATATATATATATAACAAATATTATAGCTAGGTAAATACAGAGAGAAAAGATTTTTTTAACAGGAAATTAATAAATCTTCAGATTTGACACAGAATTTTTCTCCTCAGAGTTTTCTAATTTTTTTTTTTTAAATAACAAAAGATTTTCAATTCAAATTAAGAAAAATCTTTTCTATAGGAAATCATAATAAAAAATTTTGATAGGAACCTACACTTAAAAATTCTTCAAAATTCTTTCCTGTTTCGTTTGAGGATTTTTCAACTGTTTAATAAAATCTTCACAAAATATTTCACCGAGAAGAATTACAGGAATTCACAAAATAAATATTTCCTCAACGATTCTTTTTCTAAGAAAAACAAATTAAAACAAGAAAAATACATGTTCTCCCGTGATTTGAAGAACTTAGCTGTTGAAGAGTGAAACCTTTGCGTGTAGAGTGCAATCCTCCAACCTCTCCAAAACACCAAATCCAAAAGAAATATAAACCGAACCACAAAGATCTTCCCACCAAAGGGATCTTCCACAAAAATACAAACTACAGAGGAAATCACAATTTTCTCTAAAAATAATTTTTTTTACAGCAAGCTATTCTTTCATTTCCCGTGAAGAAAATTGATAACCCCCTATGTATTTCCTAGATCCAAAATAATATCCGTGAACAACCTCAACCATAAACCATAAATTCAACTGGCACACATGTCGAGAAGTACAAAATATCTTTTAACCACTTCTCAGCAATCTTGCCTCTCAAGATTTGCATGGATTTAATTCATTTTAAATTTTAAAAATTTCAATTTTCAAATTGCATATTTATTTAATAATTAAAAATGTCTTTTCCACAAAAATATTAATTTAAATAAAATCTATTCACACACAATTTAAACAATATTAATTTAATTAATTAATTTATTTAATTAAATAAATTTAATCTTTACGATTAAATTACTTAACTAAACAAACTAACTAATTAATTAATAAAATGTAAAAACCTTATTTCTTTAACATTTTAAAAAAAATTAATTTAAATAACAGTAAATTAAGAAATAATAACTATCATTAAAATTAACAAAAATTTTCTTTTCAAGCAATTAATCCAAAAAGAAAAGACAAAACAAGAGACAACCAAGGACTTCAAACTAAAACTGACAATGTCTTGTGGCCGGAGTTAAAGACTAGACTAGGATGAACCATGCTACTACCTCCCAATCAACATATCTGTTGAGTCTTGACATGCTCAGACTTGAGTAACCAAGTGGAGTCGATGTCATGTACCTGCAATCCTGCAACCAAGCAATAACATGCATATATATATAAACCATTGTATAG